>WYDF02322262.1:0-14365 GCA_009867245.2 Adranes taylori
ATATATATTTATATATATATATATATATATAGATATATATATATGTATATTGTAAAACAACTACAAGATATTTTAAAACTGAAGCTGGTTGGCTTTTGAAAATTTCCGTACTCTTTATGTTTTTAAACAAATTAAATTCTGAAGTTATCTTTAGACAATTTTTCGAAATGGACGCCAAAATGGCGCATCACCCCTAATCCGAGTAAATCGCAAGCCATCTTCATTCAGCATCCCAACCATGTCAAAAAGAAACATCAAAACCGCGCCCACATCAAACTCCGACTTGGAATGAACCCATTTCGTTAAAAGACGAAATCTGCTATCTGGTTAAATAGAACTTGTAACTGTAATTTTGATCTAAACTACATAATTTCCAGGGTAAACAAACGCGTGAACCTAATCTCCATACTTAGAGGACGCTATAGAGGCTGTCATACAAAAACTCTGCAACTAAGCCACTTACAAAACCTATCTTAGGCCCCTAACAGATTGAAGAGCTGTTCTATATTCTAAATTTTCTAATACGCAAGCGCACAAATTTACTACCTGTGAACGAAGAATACTTCGAAAAATTCACAGGTTACACTTCCAATTTTCGAGGGTGCTATTATATGAACACTGCTCTGCTTAGCTTATCACAGGTCGTCTAAAATCTGTAAAGTCTAAATATTGGACACGGCGTGATGCATAAAAGAACCCAATAGCATACCAATACTTTCGTTCTGGTTGGAAAGCCAGTCACCACCGTAGCAAACTTCCACGCAGACCCTTCCCACATTCGCCAGTTCGAATTATGCAACCCATGCAGTAAGCTCCTGAGGATCTCCAAGATATCCTGGAATTAATCCCACTGTCCCTAAGATAATTCCGACGCTTATATTATAAAAAAAACAAAAAGACAAATAAAATTAATACATAAAAATAAAATATAAAAAAAATCGAAATACAAAAAAGACGACAACAAACATTCCCTTCCACAACATCCATATTTCTTTATTTCAGATCAACTAACAACCACTTATGCAGCCAAGCAAGTACAATTAGATATACAAGACCACCAGCAAATCAGCTCACCCCACTAAACCAAACTCCCTCATCAGTTGACCATGCTATGGCCAAAGTTTTTGCAGGTTCTCCTGGCTGTAAAGCCAATGCTATAGCGTATATCTTATCTGCAAGCTATCAGCTTACCATAATTTCTAAAAATATTTCACTCATTACCAGTTCCAGACTAAAGAGGATGATAAATCCTAAACCCTCCTTCAAGCAAACTCTTCAATCTCTGTAAACTATGTATAATACCAACACGGAGTGGAGTTTTAGTGCGGTAGAAGTCCCACACTGTTGGATGCTCTGGCATCCTTCGCCTTTTTAAGGTTTCTCCACTTCCTAAGTAGAACAGAAAAGAATAAAGAAATTCCGTATATATAAATTCACATTAAACCTTTTATCATATAAATTTAATTATAAATCCCAGACAATGTAATTGGTTTGAATAAAATATGTAAATAAAATTCTTTCAACGTTTGTTTTTGGCAGAATTCATGGAATTAAGAAATTCATCTAAATTGCTAACAAATACTCCTTTAGGGCAATGATAATGTAACTTAAGCGAAAAGATATTAAAGGATTTTATTCCCTAGGTGGTATTAATTTTACGAAATCCCTTCGAAACAACAGAGGATTTCTATTGGAACGTATCGTACAGATTTCTATTAAGTGTTATATTATTAGTTGGAAAGAGACAAGTCTACACATTGCACAACATAAATTTTATTTAATACCGGTCGAATAAATGAACGCCAATAATCGAAGCGTTTTTATATTGGTATCGTTTATTGCTTTCTTATCGGAATTCCCAGTGTAATTAATATAGATTTTTTTTAACATAATCCAATATATCTGATATTGGAGACATGTTGCAGTGTAGAACAAACATTTGTATTTTTCTTGCAAATTAAACTGAATGTACTCAGTCAACTTTTTAGTTTAATTATTTTAACTATTTAACGTTTTTAGTTAGACAAGTAAAAAAGTGTGTGGGAAGTAGGGCGTTGATTTGTAAATGTTTACTTTGGCAGTCGTCACTTACAAGTTATACAGAACTTCTGCTTCAGTTATTTGCTAAATATATTTGAAAAGCTAAATGAAAATGAATATTTTTGATTTTTATACGATTTCCATCTCCTTCGGGAAAATGGTTTTACTTTCACTGTGAATCATTTAATTATTGTGAATCACTGTTAATAAACGAATTATCATGAAAACCAGTAAACTTTCTATCAAGAGTACTCTCAGCGACGACAACGATGAAGAAAATAATAAAAACATAACCTCAAATATCAATTTTTTAGATTAATCTACCGCCATTTTTTAAAATTTATTTTATTCAATAAGACCTCAGTACCGACCCCAAAGCACCTTCTTCACGACGTGTGTTTTAATTGAATTTTGAATCTAGTTTTATAACTTCAAGAAAATTCCAATTTCACGCCAACCGGAAATACCCTGTTATCCACCATACTTAAATTTGAAGAGTCAGTAGCTGTCAAATATTTTTGATAAATATTTTCAAAAAAAAATGGTCTGCCCCTGTACATTATTTTTCTATACCAACCGTGGTAAAATTTTATTTGATCAGAAGACTTATGTGGTGATACATGAGGTTAGAAGAGGTGGAATCATATGAAGCTAGCCGAACGATTATTACAGTCTTATCAACATACGAGATAATCTATGAGTAGTCTGGGGAGACGACATTATACAGAAATAAATAAAAACGTAACCTCAAATATCAATTCTTAGGTTAATCTACCGCCATTTTTTTAAACTAATTTTATTCAGTAAGACCCCAGTACCGCCCCCAATGCAACTTCTTGACAACGTGTGTTTTAATTGAATTTTGAGTCTGGTTACATATCTTGTTCCATAACATCAAAAAAATGCAATTTTTACGCCAACCGGAATTGCCCTGATATCCACCATCTTGAATTTTCAAATGACTCTCGAGTAGCTGTCAAATTCAACACGCTCTCAAATTACATTTTTATCATATTTCAATATATTTGAAAAAAAAATTGCAGGCCCCTGTAAATTATTTTTCTATATCAACCCTGATAAAATATTCTTTGATCATATCAGTTACCTCAGTGCAGTGATACATACGACGTCATAATAAGTACGAATATATGGAAAGACAGCCGTCTCAGTGTTTGTTTACATATTTTTTTATCAGCATAAGAACATAGCCAAACGAAGATTACATTCTTATCAAGACGATCATATACGAAAATAACCCAACGATGAGAAAATATTACCCCAAACTGTTTTTGTTTACATTCTTATGAACCCGATCATATACGAAGGTAGCCGAAAAATGATTACAATCTTATCAACACGATTTTGAATCTAGTGACAAATCTAGTTCTGTTTTAAATCTAGTAATGTGGTTCGCATTAAAATTCAAATTTCCCGCATTTTTTTAAATTATAACTGCCAAAATTCAAACGTTTCAAAAATGCCGCCAAAACTCAAGTTTACCGCAACCGCCATCTTCCATTTTGCGCATGCACAGTTCAAGTGTAGAAGTGCTGTCCCAGAATCGGCCAATCCCTTCTCGCCGTCGAATATGGTCAACACGACTCTTTTGCCATTTTTTTTTCATGCAGCTGTTGTTGTATGGTCTAAGTCCATTGCATGCTGTATTGCAGCTTGTGAGCCACTTAGGCATTCCATACTTTATTGCCTTCTACCCATGTTTGTTGTGTGATGTTTGTTTGTCACTATAGACGGTATTTTTATTTTATTTGAGTATAGCTATTACCAGTCCTGCTTTCCAACTTACCAGATAATATCCTATCTTTACTAGTGCGTTCACTATTTTCTATATGCGTTATTGCTTTGACCTCGCAGATGCTCTCGGAACAGATTAAATGGTGATTTGGACTACCATCAGACTCTGGTGTAATTTGCGTCTTTAATCTCTTCAACGCATTTTGAATTTTCTCTTAGACAAATTGTTTTTTATTGGTGCTCCTGATTTTCACTCTTTATTGATCCCACTTCCGTCATAATTTTAGGGTTTGACTTTATATTGTTCTTAAATTGTTTAGTTAGCTGTCTTACTGTATCATGTGTTTATTCTGGCGAACCATTACTTCGCGGTTTTTTTTTCTTATGAAAACCCTTTTAACCATGATAAACGTGTAGCTGTCTTGATTTGATTTTTCATTTAGGTTTCACTTATTAGCGATATTGATAACACCATTGTTTTCTGCCATTTTTTCCTTGATCTCGTTTTCGATTTTCGCACCCTGCTCTATTTCCTGTTCGCGGTAGAGTGTTTGGAAATTTCGCCATGTTGTGCACAAATTTCATTACGTTGAAAATTAATTCACGTTGAATCATGCTCGTGCTTAGATTTGTGATATACTGTATTTGTTAATTATTGCCAATAATTCCTCAGCTGTTTTTTTTATTCATCTTACTATTCCAGGTTAGATGCTTTATATTAAAATCTCCTTTTAAGCCACTGGCATATGTCTTAACGTATTTGTTTGTTGGAAACTTGTTAGGTAGAATGTATCTATACATCGGAAAATATCTAGCCACGATGCTGCTCCTCCGCCTTTTTCCCTACTTCACTTGTAACCGTAAATCCAACAATGTAGGAATTTTGATTTTGCCTCAAATGAGTGTCACTAGAAGAAAACTCATCGTGACATTGGTCTCTTTTAAACACTGTGTGAAAACTGGAATTTTGCTCGGAACCCAGGTTCACGTTACAAATTCTCATGTTGATTACGCCATTCCGTCCCATTCAGGAGAGATTTAATATAAACTTGGAAACATCTCTTTTAAAAATTCTCTCAGATTATTAGTTACTTGTCAGCTTATTAGGAGTTTCTTTTGCTATCTTCCTGCATTTTCATCGTGGTGCTCGGTTTTGACGCATTCTTTTTATGAAACCACATGTTCCCTTACCCTATTCCTGCACTTTGCTTTTTTCTGCCATTAGTAGTTACATTTCCGCATGGAGGACTGAGTTTGGTATATTAAAGACGTGCACAGCTTGCAATGTGCCTAAAGTGTACATGTCAAATCTTTGGTATTATCAATATCGAGTGCTAATTGCTACTCGGTTTTTGGGCTCTATACTCATTCATTGTGTCCCTAATGTCATAAGCTTTTCTTCTTTCGTCAGATTTTTCAGTATTAAGTAGCACGAACTTAAAAGTTTTCTTTCTTAATTTGCAATACGTTTCGGTGAAAAGATATTGTAATGAGTATCAAAAGTACTACTATTCTCTTGAAGGCGAGCCAAGTCTATGCGATGAAACTAAAAATAAGGAAGCGGATGTTAACCATCCTTTCTTCAAAATAGAATGTATCAACCGCTTGCTAATTTTTTTTAAATCGAAAATAGAATAGATAAAATGTTGAATATGTTAAGCAAAATCCATTATTCCGCCAGAAATAACTTTGAAATACTTCTAAGTGTGTATTAGCTTATATCTTATTGATATGATTCGAGAAAGAGAGTCCCCAAGATACATTAACATAATTCCTTTTACAGTGCATTTCAAATATTTTGGACTTCTGAAGGAACACAATCCCTCCGAAAATTCCATTAATGCAGAAGAATCAGATGATCTAAATGGCAATGAAGATAAATTGAATAATAAAGATCTATCCACAAATGTTCCTTCGGAAAAAGCATTCCAGAAAGCATTTACTGCTTGGATTCCTAGCACACAGCATCGCCGTTCTTGGGAAGTAAAATCTCACTAGAAAGCATATACTGCATGAATCTGTAGCACTCAGCCTCGCCGTCTATAGGAGGTAACATCACACCAGAAACCGCATACTGCATGGATTCCTAGCACACAGCCTCGCCGTCCGGGGGAATTAAAAATTTGTACCAACTCAAGATGTAAATTATCCTCTTATTCTGGAATTACCAGAATAAATTATCTTGAAGCAAAATATTGTTTGTTTTTTGACACAAATTTTCTGAAGCATTCTCTGGAAAATTCTGCCATAAATCAAAAGCCTTAAAGCATTATTGAATTCAAAATGCAATAAATCATTCACAACAAATCTTACCAAGCTCCGATAAAAAGAAGCAAATAATTGATACAGTCTTCTTCTTCTTTTTGTCAAAAACAAAAGTCCGCAATTTGTGATACCCATTTGTTGTTGCGTGTTGGGATGTCAAACATTTCAACCATTGCTTTGGTTGTTGTCGTGAACCGTAGTTACTAATTCAAACGATTTTTGCTGCTGGAAACATATTTGTTCCAACCTCTTTATTCGAACACAATGTACTATGTACCATGGTAACGTCTTCTGTCAATGTGTATCTTATGACCTTATTTGGTTTCTGGCTTTCTCGCCTTTTAACGCTAATAAGTCCTTCGGGTTTTGTCATTTGAACATTCTCAGCTCACTTTCTCAGTTATTTGGACTTTCTTAACTTGTGACTTTAAGACTACGTGGATTCACATAAAATTATGATCGTTATTGGGAGTCTGCTTATTATTGTAAATAATTAGTATTAACTTTATTTAAAAACACACAAGTGGCAATAATTTAAATGAATTCATGACATCAAATATGTCAACATGTGTCTTATTACCAAACAAGACTAACTAACTCTACTGTTTTGCCTCTTTCGGGTTGCAGTCTACATTCGATCTTCCGTACGAAGTTTCCTTTCAAGACACTACCTCTGACTGTCAGTGTCGTTTTTAATGATTTCTTCGGTGTTATTTTGGCCTTGGATAAACTCCTCTCAATCGTTGCAACTATCATTCTTTTCTTTCTTTTCGTGTTGAACTTTGTCTCTTGACATTAGTTCATTTTCTTCCTTAGTGCTATGACGTAGTGGGACGTCGTAGCAAGTTAATTTACAATTTTTGCGGGCCTAGTATTCTGTAGATCATCTCTGATTTCCTCATTCCTCATATGGTTTCTAAATCCTTTATTTTGAATCGCTTGGTATATCCGCATTTCAAGAGTAGTACGATGCGTCCACATATTTCCTTACCAGTCTTGTATTGTTTATTACTTCTTTAGTGTTTTGGTCTACTTTCACCCACAATTTTTAACTCTAACGCAGGTCGGTACTAGAATCAAGTTTAACATGCTCGTACTGTTTCTTGTGCTCAGTTCACTATTTTGCGTAAGTACGCTTTTTAGTGAGTTAGGTTTTCATTTCCAAGCCCGCTCTTCGTTTGGTGTGCACTTGGTAGCTGTATTGTCGGTCGAAAGTGCAACCAAGATATTCGGTTTTATTTTGATTTCTACACTCGCATCTGAATGGCGTTGAACGCTGGTTTACGATGTCCAATATAAACTACTTTTGTTTTGCTCTTATTTATGTTGATTTACCATTTTTTCCATTGCTGTGTAATCCTTTGTATAGCAAGTAGCTAAACATGCGTTGTAAATACACGCCTGCAAACTACAACGCTTCATTATATTTGTTTATCTTATATTTTTTCGAAAGATTATGCATAAATAGATTCTACGAGATTGGGCTTAGAGGGGATCCTTGTGGAAGTCGCTCCGCTGTTGTTCTCCATTTTGATAGTTTTTACTGCCTTTGACTTTGGCAATATCCGTGGTCGGACACTACTAACGTATATATATATATATATATATATATAGTGTGTTTTTTTAGTTCTAAACTTTGCGGCCCATATGCTCAAAACATGTCCTGTAACTTTTTAAGTTTCTTGTATTGAAAGTTCTTTTAATATGTAAGTGATATCCTAACCAGCTACTGACTTATTTCACAAGTTATAACGTACTATAGCAAAAGTAAATAGTCCAATTTGTGGTGTAATAACATTTTTAAACTCTTTTATTGTTAAACGTCTGGCACCTCCACCATATTGTTAACATTTTTGTGACAAAACAGTTGGTTAAATTTTTAGTAGATAACTTAGTTTCACTTTATTAATCCACCCAACTATAAAAAGGGATCGAAAAGGGATAATTTATTTCTTTAAGATCATTTAATATACAAGTCAACGTCAGACGCAAGTGTGTGAGCTATAAAGTTCAAGGGTAAAAACAACTGGCCACTCTAATGTGCCTATCCATCTGTAACTTTTAAAATTAACAAGCTGAAATAAAAAATACTCGTCGTATAGTGTATTATACCACAGGTTTGTTATAATGCATTATGTAACTGGTTGTGTATAAAGAAATTCATTTGTATACTTATCCGATTTTTACCATAAATCCATTTTCGCTTAGAAAATGTTGGCATGATAATTCCTAAAGGAAATTATTGATTTTGTGAAAGGAAACATTACGTAAACCAGAGAATTCTATTAAGCGGCTTTGGAATAATAGGATTTTAATAAATAATCTACTTTATATTTGAAAAGTTTCCGAAACTATAGAACCTGCGTGAAAAATTCAGATAATTAGATTTGATTGCAAAAGTTTTCTTCACTTCCATTTTAAATTGCAAAGAAAATATGAATAGTTAATCCTTAAATAAATTATCACCGCTATTTAGCATAATAAAGAATATTAAGTTTGAAAACTCTAGTTTCTAAATTTTATTTAGTATATCCCAGTGCTTCCCAACTTTTTTAACGTTATGGCACAGTACTAGAATTTAAAAAAATCATCACTTAAATATAAAATTTTGTAATTTTACTACTCTACTTTTTAATGTCATATTTATTTAATAATCGTATACGTATAATACTATGAAATGTCTAGTTTTTAGACGTAAAGTAAGTACTAAATTCAGCAATAAAACAAAAATATATGAATTCTGCAAATATAGGTTCTAATAAATAATAAATAAACCTTTATTGGCAATCTCTAACTACAAATCTCTTATTTCTATATACAATATAACAACGGAACTTAATAATAATACACATAGTATACCTACAAAATAACTCCTTTGAAAAAATTTACTAGTTATTCCCCTCCCGCGAAAAGAAAAGTCCAATTTTCAACATCTTCCCACTTCTTCCTAATCCTCTCTCCTTCTACAACCATCTTTTCCATACTAAATCCTTGCTCCATCTCTCATCTATATTATACTTCTAAACAGCCTACTACCCATTCTACCTTCTGTTATTTATTTCCATCCCAATTTTGTTCATTATTCTTATCCTCTTTCCCTTGTTATCCAAACTTACTCTCCAGTTTTCCCCCATTTCCTTTTCCTCTTCACTCCACACAATCCTTTCACACTCCTTTATTCATTGAATCCAGTTTTCGTCTTTCTTTCAACATAACCTTCACATTCTTTCATGCTCTTTCCTTCAGTATTTCTTTCCACTTTCCTCATTCCTGCATCTAAACCTAACAATCATCATTTTTCTGACATTCCCAATCCTGAAACTATATAATTAGCCATCCCTTCCTCATCCATAATACTTTTTTATAAAATTTACAATCTTTTGTATTTTATGTTGATTGGTATTTTATGTACAATCTTTTGTACTGTAATTATATAAAAAAATAAAATATAAGAATAAAAATAATAATAAAAATTATTATTATTTCTATTTGCATTTAATTTTAGTTTCAATTCGTATTTTATATTTTTATTATTTTATTTTGATTTTCATTTTTTTTTATATTTATTTATTTTTATTTTTGTTTTAATCATTTTATTTAGTTTTTTATTCATTTATTATTTTATTTTATTCTAATGTATTTGACATAGTTATGTTATTATATAAAAAGATATTGGTGTTCATAACTACTTTTGTGTAGGTTCAAACCTCAAAATTCTCTTTTACTTATTTATAAGTTACACCCACTTGAAATATTACATAAAACACAAACCTAACAACCAATAAAACAAATAAGATAACACAATAAAAAACATGACAACAATGGAACAATAAAGAACACTACCGGAAGTCAGAAACGTCAATCATACGTCAGACATATGTCAATCCCACGTCAAACAACAGTAGCAAAGAATAGTAGCAAACAAACGATGCGGAACGCCAGACGATGGGCTTTTAAGTCCGAAATACATCGCGGAAAATATGAGTTTAGTGAACCGGTACGTAATAAATCAACTTAATTATATAAAAGTTTAAAATTATAATTTATATAGAGCTATTTCTATACATGTCTCGCACAAAAGAATATTACATTATAGAGAAAAAAAATCTTCTTCTGATTCTTAGAAATCAATATGTCAGAAGTATAACTCGAAACATTTTGCTGTCAAAACATGATAAGCGACGTAGCAATATACGTATTATGTAAATTTTTCTGACTTGTTTTTGAATTTCATTTCTTTCAACGTCAGTTTTTTTTTTCGTTCAGAAATTTCACAATAGATAAAAATTGCTACTTATGTATGTTATCTCTTCCTACATGCTTCTACGTATTGTGTTTTATAAAATACCATATGCAAATATTAAAAAAAAAAATCTTTTGTTCAATTCATTCGTATTACATTCCAGTTTGTTGAATTATAAAAGAAATGTAATTACATTCTGTTTCAGCTTATATAATAATTAAGTCAAATTTATTTTGTGTTTTTGTTGCAAAAAATTTCTCTACAAGATGAATTTATTTTTGGGTTTTTTGCATAATACGCGTAGTTGTTAGAATTATTAAATGAAGTACTATTAATCACTTCGAAGAGTGTTACGAGAGTCATACATGTCTGACATGTCAACCTACCCTTGTTTTGTAACGTCATTCCTGGAAATTGTTAAATGAAGCAAATACATTAGAAATATTGTATTTATGATACAGATACTATAGACCTAAATACCTATTACAATTACGTACAATAATTATTTCTAAAATTGCATATTAACGGTATAGAACATCAAATTGGCTTCAAAAAGGGAAGATTAGATACATTTCTGGCATTGGTGATAGCCATCGCTAGTACCCTCTGTTATTCATTAAGCATTATTGCAATCAGTTACTTAAAACACATCGCTCTACTAATTGAATCGCCTTGGTTCGAAGCAATTCGATTATTTGTCGATATAATGAATACATGGAGGGTAATTTAAAGTACTGTATAATCGATAACACGTTCTGGTAATGCTAATACTTAGAGATGAATTAGAGGTGTTAATTAGAAAAGTAGACTTTGATTTTTAAAGCTCCTTATGACACGCGTTTATCGAGATGTGTTGACAGCTTAATGGTTAATCTCATCCGTTGTTATTTCGTTATAACTGCATTCAAGAAGTTTGTAAAATCTCTGCAATAATAATGCATGTGTGCATTATATAGACAATTTTGAAATTGTTTTGAAAGAGCCACGCTACTGTACTTAACAGGGCGATGAGTTTTCATTAACTGATTGCAATTATGCTTAATGAATACCAAAGGAAACTGACGAAAGGCACCACCAATGCCAGAAATGTGTCTACTCTTCCTTGGTCTTTTTTTAAGCCAATTTCTTGTTCCATAACGCCAATATGCAGTTCTCGAAATAATTAATTTATCTAATTATCGAATAATTTTGGTTATAGTATTATTTGTTTCGATTATGTGATTTTGTAGCAAGGTCTAAACAAACTGGTCTTTGAGCAGGATGCAGTTTACATATCAAATTTTATCACTTTGCTTGAATCTGTAATTATACGAACCCATTTTCAAGTGTTTCTTTTGTTTGCATAAAACTTTTACTTTTGCAGTCTGTTATCTCTGATAGTTCCTCTTGGCCGTACATTTGTATTTTTAACCGCAAGGTATTTTTGAGATAAATATTATATTTATTAATGCATTTAGATCAAAAGTGACCTCCATTTCCTTCCATTACGTACAGTGCTTTTGGCTAAATCGTATCGGACTTATAGTATTGAGTCAAAATAATATAGAAAGGATGTGACATACTATAGAGGAGTTACACTTATAAATGGAATAGGCAGGATGTTCACATGGATAGTTAATAAAAAACTACACAAAAGAGTAAAGGGGAAAAGGATGTGTTGACGACGCAGGCAAGATTTAGAAAAGGTTATATATTTATACATAATTATGTAATAAACCAGAAAGTAAATCTGCGTTCAGCAAACCGGCAATAGAGAAATTTTAAGAAGGCTGGAAGTAGCGCGTATTATAGAAAGTTTATGTGGAGTGAATAATGGGTTTTATGATGGGACAAAAATAAAAGCGAGAGAGGTAGATACGGTGTCGAATTGGTAATGAAAGGTGTGAGACGGGGTTGTCCATTAAGCGCAAGGTTCTTTATTATATACATCTCAGATTTGGAGGACGCACTGAAAAGAGAACTCAGAAGATCTGACATTGTAGCGGTAAGAGCATAGAGTCGTTGCGGTATGCGGACGATATAAATGAAGCATCAGATCCATGTGAAATTAATACTGGAGGTACAGATATATCATTGGAGTACAATTTTCCATATGACTCAGCAGTTAAAGCATTTTGTAGCTGTAGCTTATTCTGTGCCCTGTAAATAAAGCATGAAGAGCTATAAAAGCACTAACAGTAGCAGAATGGATACGTGTAAAATGCATTTTAAAATATCTTTGTAGCACACCAGCAAATGGATTAATATTCAAACCTGATTGTAACGAATTTTAAGCTTTTAGTGATGCAATCTGTGCAGGAGATGCTAGAATTCGTCGAAGTGCAACAGGAATTGTAGTCAAACATAGAGGAGCAGTAGTTTCATGGTTAAGACAAATATAGAAAACGTTTGCACCATACACCACCAAACCCATTTTTATGTCCACAAGTAAAGTTGCTAAATACCTTATATGGCTTAGAAAACTGCTACAAGAACTGTGAAAATTCGATGGGCGATTAACGTTAATAGTTAATAAGTGAAGTTAACCTTGAGAAGAATCATGAATTCCATAAAAAAACAAAACACATCGAAGTCAGATATTATTTTCTACGAGAAGCAATAATTGAGCGGTGATTTGTGTAAAATATTAGGACAACTGCGTCCAACTGGTGACATTTATTGTGACCCCCGAAAGGTTATTACGCAAAAATTCAGAAATTTTCTCTGAACGTCGTTCTTGTAAAAAAGGTTTTAGAATCTAATAATCGTTTGTTCATGACAAGTGTTGGCCTACGGGCCGAGAAACACAATCCTTCCCCCACCACTGTGAGAGCTGCACAGACTACGACGTATCACAGCTGACACACGCCAAACCTGGCAGTGCCACTGGCTGTCATCTATCACTTCAGTTCTTCTCGTCACACGCACCTGTAAAGTTAACCTCAAAAGTATCGTGCCTATCGGGATATTTTCTCTTTTATAAAATTTGATTGTGTCATTAATATAGTAGTGAATCATTGTCTGCTAACTCCTTTATCTTGATTTCTTGAATTCCAATACACGAATGAGTGAACAATCAGTAGAAATTAAAATATATACAGACAATAAGAGTTACAAAGGAAGTTGGGAGAGCGATTATTTGATTGATAACATTAATAGAAAGTTGCAGTATTTAGTGTGCATGCACGTTGTTTCAGTGCCTAAAGAATATTATGGGAGAAGCCATTATTCAGCAATGCATAAAAGCAAGTATGCTAACATATACAGAATAACGTCGGCGTGCGGTAGTTGCAGATTTGAAGAAAAAGCTTATACAACAAACTGGTATGTTTACTAAAATATTACACTCTCAATGGCATTCTTTGTACTCATCTTTTCTTGAGCTGACAAAGGCCAAAAATCTTTTACTTATGGCAGTTTAATTAAAAAGGGTGCCATGCAAATGGCAAAGCATTTGTAGATTCTAAAATAGCAGAGAAATTTCAATCAGCGCCACTTTCACATCAAACCATAAAATTAGGATAATTGACATGGGTGAGAAAGTAGAAAATCGTTGCTTAGCCTGGTTGAAAAAATCATATTTCTCACTTTGTCTGGATAAAAACACTGATGAAACAGATGTTAGTCAGCTCTTAATGTTTATACCATCTACAATTGAAGATTTCTCCAGTAAGGAGGAACTATTTGATGTTCGTTTTCTTTATGGCACAACAAAAGGAGAAGACATCTATGACGTTCTGAAGAAAACATTTGACAGAATTGGAGGCCTTAATAAATGAGAATTAGATGAGCTAGTCCAATTTCAGATACCTGTTGATGAAATGTGTTATCACAAATAGCTTAAAAGATAGGCTGGAGCAGATACGTATTTCAAGTATTAGGGTAACTATCATCGGTACTCCCTTTTAGTAGTCGGAACTCCCTTTTCGCTCCATTTATATATCATTCCATATATATATATATATATGTATATATATATATATATATACATATATATATATATATATATATATATATTTATATGAGCAGCCGCCCGCCTCCCCTTCAGGGCTATATTTCTCGTGGTAGACATTACATTGTACCATT
>WYDF02322273.1:0-14364 GCA_009867245.2 Adranes taylori
GCAAATAGCCTCTGACTCCCATAGCATCTACTTTCCATAATAATCTTTGTGTTGGAATTTTGTCGAAAGCCTTTTCAAAGTCTAGATATATAACATCAATTGTGTGATTTTTGTCAGATTTGCTTGTCAGTTTATTAAAATTAGTAGCATGTCGCTAGTTTCGGATCGTCCAGGCAGAAATCCGTACTGTGCTTTGCCAATTCTTCAATTTGCAAGTAAAAACTTTGTTAAGTCTAAAGCTATCAATTTGTCCATGCATTTGCAGAGTACCGACTTCAAGCTGATTGATCCATAGTTCACCGCTTTAGTTTTTTGTAAATCAAATTAGGCAAATGTAGAGTTTAAGTGGGTATTATATGCTGGATGCTTTTGAATTGAATTGAGAGTACCAAAATCGTACTCTGCGTTAAAATTTACAATTGTAATAAAACAGTTCGCAAACGATGTGATTTATATCTTTGTTATAAATTTTGTCTAGAACCCAAGGAATTGCCGGAAGATGCTAAACAACCGGAGATTATCATAAAAGAATGGATCTACAGTCGTAATAATCCTTATCAGCAAGCTGTAGAGGTTAAAGCTGAAGCTTTACCCTGGGCCGTACCTACTTTACAACGTCTATGGTTTGGACCTTCACTTGACGATAAGAGACGTCGTATGCGCGCTTTACTCAGTTGCTTAAATAGGTACACACAATAGATTATTATAGAGTTTTGGTATTTTCAAAAAATATTTAAAAAATGAAATACCTACTAATTTTTATTTGAGCATTTCAATGCATGTGTGCGAATAAACAAGGAGCTTAAAATCAAATAGATAAAGTACGATAGTGGAAAACGAGTGCGACATTAACAAAATAAAGTGAATGAGGCAATAAAGTGTAATTGAACCATCTCATAGCTCAAGTGCAATGTGAATTCAAATTGTGTTACATACTTACTTCAGGTTGAATATTGAACTGTCTTGAAGTGATCTCAGTTTGAAATTCCTGCAGATATAATCAGCATTTGCCTCCTCTCTGTCGAGAGCAGTTTTAATAGTCATGGAAAATGTCGCATGCATATGATATTTAAAAAGTTTTTATTGTACTTTTCGTGGCATACGTATAAATTTTTATCTAAGTACAATTGGTAAAATAAGAAAGAGCGTCTACCAAATTTTTATGTTAACAAAATTTTGCAAAAATATGTGTCCAAGCGTTTGGATGTTGCTGAAACATTTCAAGTGTATAGTTTTCCGTTCGACTTACCGTCAAAGAGGGTGTATGTCTAAAACACGGACATTCGAGTAGTATAAAGCGTTTTTATATCAGTCGAAGATTATTGCATAATTAGTGTTCATCCACGTCAAGTAACTAAGCTTCCGTGGGACACTTGAAATAAATTAAGCCAAAAGCCTGTAAGATGAGGGAAATCGCGACTGAAATTGGAATACTAAAGGCATCGGTACATCACATTTTATATTGATGGACGTATTGGTGGTCGATTCGTAACAAAAGATTAGATTTTTTTTGCAAAAAAATAGGTGAATGAAGGGCCCAGAAAATGCAGGAAGAAGTGATCAATGATCCGACAATCTTACGCATTATATAAAATTATTTTGATATCTTGTTGATTAAAATATACTTATTTTTTGTTTCTATTTTAGCGATACTCCACTTTTATTAAACATTTCTTACGTACCTCAACATATGTTGATATTGGCATGTGTTCTGCGTTATATAATGGCACAGGACAAGCCTATTCTCAGGCGCAGTGAATTAGATGTTTTCCTATGTCAAGCATTCAATCCTGATTTGATGAATGTGCAATACTTGCAAGAGCTCACGGTATGAATATAAATTTAATATTTTGCAATTCATTTTGTATATAAATATTTTTGGGGAAACATTTTACAGATTTGTTCAATAACTATGAAATTTGTTTTCATAAAATATATTTTCTCTAGCTGAGTGTGGTAAGTTCTCGTGGCGTTCAGCTCGCCACAATGTTCATGACCGGTGTCGAAACAGCCTTGATTGCAAACGACGCTTGTGGTGCGCCACTGCCATGGCTCATGTGCTGTCCATGGCTATTTTTCGATGGTAAACTTTTCCATCACACTTTAACTCGATCGACGCATGCGAAAAGTCTTCTAGATTTATGCGAGAATCATATTGAACGTGTAGTTAAAGTTGAACGTTTACGTAAAGCAATTCTCGAGGGACTGGATGTGAAGTTTGCGAAGATTCCATTGCCGAATTACGGAATGCATAATTTACGTAGCGGTAAGTACTTAATTTTGGAGGATATGCGCTATCAAAAATCTGGTACTTAGAAAGTATCTTTATAATTGAATCTACTATTGACTAAAGTTTTGACAGTGTGCCCTTTATGTCCCCAACGCAATGTTAACGGCCTTTAAGTGCAGTGTTAATGGAGAAACCTATATATGTTAACGGAAAAACTTCGATAATAAATAGAACTATTTTATTTTAGTTGGCGGTCCTTTGCCACCTCCTACTTATCTCCCTCCGCTAGTATTGCCCTCATCACGTGTAGCAGCCGCTGCTGCTGCCAATATGCGCGGTGCTTGTGGTGGACGTCCACATGCTGGTATCGGTTCACGAGGTGGTGGCCAATTGCAAATTGCTGGCGTTGTTGTAGGTTCTTGGGGGCCAAATTATGGTTATGGATCATCTGCGATACCCAGTTTAAGAAATAATCCACCACCACCTGGTTATAAGTAAGTGTTTTATCATAGATATGTGTTTTTTATTTTATAATTGTAGCTGCGTTTGAGTTTGATAATTATTTATAGTTAGATTGTTGTACATTCTTATGTATTTATTGAGTACTGTTTTAATTTTTAATTATATGTTACTTAATTTTCAATTACGTAAATTTTGAACTTTCGACATAATAACAGTGTTTTAAGTAATTAAAGTTTAATTGAACACTCAATAGTGTTTATAGATATACAAGGACAAGTGTTAATACGTTTTAAAATTTTTATTCCCATACCTCATACAGGTTAAATTTGCGTCGAAATATTTATGATGATTTGTTTCATTGAACTTTTTAATTCAGGATTTGCTAAGTATCATTTTAAGTTTATCCAAGTATTATTCCCATACATAGCGTATTCAAGTATAAATCCGAGTCTATAATGTTCCGCCTTTAAAAATCTACCTCCCTGTTTGAGAATGTTTATTTTTATTGTTTGCGATAATTTACTTATTAAAATATAAAATTTGAAATAATTATCCTTGTCTAATAATGAATATTGAAATACAAAATACATTGCTTTACAAGTACGTACACATCGGTCGGGAACAGAAACCGTGGTGGAATTATGAGTGGTTATCAACAAGGCTACTATCAACATCAAAGAGGCGGAGTAGTGCATGGTGGCCGACAACAACGCAAAATGGGTGGTCCTACATATAATGTGAACAAAAAAACAAATGTAAGCTATAGAACCGCATTTTTTTTCTAGAAAATCATGTCTTAAACATATATGCATGCATTTTAGCAATCGAAAAAGAAGCAGAACAAATCGAAACAGAACCAAAAGCAGAATTCTAACACAGCGAAACAATTTACTGTGAAAACAGAAAGTGGGTTAGTATAATTTAATTCATCCATTTGCTTTATTTACGTTAAGATGGAATATAGTAATCATGAAAAGTTTGAAATTTTGTGTAGCTTTTGAAGTTCCACGAGCACCATTCCACTATTTTCGTTGATGTTTTCTGTCCGACTCGTCACTTTCGTCACGTTCCAATAAAGGTTTCTTAATTGAACTGCGCCTTTTGAATCATGAGTACGAAATTAGATTTGGATGGGTAGATACGATATAACCACCTTTCTGAACGATATAACCACCTCCTGGAAAGTAGTGTAAAGTCCGGGTTCCGTGAAAAGAAGTTCACTATTTGCTATCGCGTCACATTTGCCACATCATCGTAAGTTTGTTATGACTGATTCAATTCAATGAAAACTGATTTTTTTCTTGACAATGCACCAAGGACCAAGATTCCCTCCCTCCATTCACTTAGGAAAGAATTAAGGCGATACCTTTTATTAATTCTTAGTTATACCAAACACGCTCGTATTTAAGAAATTGTATTTCCGCTGAAATCTATAGTTTACGAAAAGGGGACAAATTTTCTACAAGCCGCTTCATATCAGCACCCATATAAGTAGTTTTCTTAATGTTTATAATCGGGTGACAGTTTTATGGAACAGATTTTAGTTTTACATTGTAAAATCTCTTCATATACTTGAAATATGGTATATTCCTGATGACCAGAAATTGTAGTATAACTAAACAGACCATTTGCAAATGCACTTCTACCGGCAATCCGATTTTTGGAACTTTTGCGGGGACATCGGTCGGGATATTGAGCTTGTTTTTAATTTCGTACTTTAAATTAATTCACGCATTGTAAATATATTATATCATATGATACATTAAACCTCAAATCAATTTAATATTATTCCAGTGACGTATGTGCTAGCGATGCGATAAATAAACAGCAACAGAAAGACGCTGCTCGAGTTTCCGGAGAAGCAGCTTCATCGGACACCACGATTAATTCTGTTGATGGCGAAAAGGTCCAAACAGCAGTCGACGATGTACAGCATAAAGGCCAAGGCGATGGGCCTACATCAACTGCAACTGCTGCAAACTAGAGAAAAGTCATCAAGTGGCGTATATGAGACCACCAACCAGCTAATTACATTTCCAGAAAAACAAACTCTGGAAACGTTGTTAGTGGTGCAATATAAAGATTTCATTGATTTTTTTTCATTCTTGTTATTTAGAGCGTGATTTTAAAGTTGTGTAGTTAATTATACAATTGACTGATTTTTTAGGGTATTGTATTGGTTCCGATCATATTTAGTAATTCTTTTTTGCTATTTTATTTCATTTTCAAGTATTCGTTATATGCTGCTATTATTTTGATAATAATTTTTAACTTTCTCATTTTAAAAATCAATAGAATTCGTTTTTAGTTTATTTTTTATTATAATTGTATGGGACCTTCTGTGGATTAATAGGAAAATATTAACTGGTTGCCATTTATCAATTTTTATTTGATCTTTAAGATAAATATTTTGGTTTATCGTTTAAATTATTGTGTTAAAACGTTTGTTTAGCCGTTATCATCTACGTTGTTTTGTGAAGTTAATCAATTGGCATCTGACATCCAGTCTATGGGCTTTGTTTCCCATTCGAAGAACTTAGAAGGTGTGTGTAGTAATATAATACTACATTTTAATAGTGAATTTAATTAGCGAACAAATGAAAATAAGTTTTTAGAATTTTTTTCGTTGGATGTGGGAGGTAAATATGTTTGACATAACGGAATTTGGTTTATAGTCTGCTGTACTTCTTCGGCGGTACTTCTATGGACTTTGAATCAAATTTAAAAATTTTTCTTGCTCGTTTTTTTTAATTCGTATCTATATTCATTTGCTGCAAGTTCAATACATTTGTGACATTCTGCAGCATAGAAATACCCTTTTCTTCATTATGGTGTTTTCGAATGATGTATGATTGGATATTTTAAATTTTATAATGTCATTCTACATACAGAGTTGTAAAATTTGTTCTGCAGTGAAATGGATTTGTGTTTCGACTACATCCCGCTCGAATAAAGAAAATGTTGCAAATATTCTTTATTGTCTTGTTCTGAGAGTCTTGTTCCAATCGGATGATACAACAGCCGATTGTAACATATTTTATACTGTAATAGAGTGAATTTCCTCTAAAATCGATTGGATTTATTCTATATCTAGCTTATAATACAGTCGACTTATGATTAATCCATATGATTAATCCATATAATTTTCTACCTTTAATTAGAATTAATTTAGGTATATCTGTAACATAATTCTTCCCTAATCGACTGTAATTTAATAGATGAATCCTATAATAGAGTAAATTTTTTCATGTTTTTGACTAAGTGTTTCCAATGAATGATTTTATCTTCTACATGGTCTGAATTTGTGATATGAATATCTCATTGAATTCCGCATATTAATTAATTGTTCATTTGGTATTTTTATCAAACTGAAACCCAATTATTTTATATTTAATTGGGAAATGCCCGTCTTCTTCAGTCTGAAAGTTATGATTAGTAATAGAAACTTTCACTTTTACTTTCGAAAGTGAAAGTTTTTAACTTTTAATAGAATTACGTAAGCATGATAATGGCTTGAATTATAGATGTAAAGTGTGAATTCTCTGGAAACAAATATGATGGAACCGAATCGGTTATTTATAAGATTTTTTATAATTTTGTTCTTTTAGAAATAACGCATTTTTGCGTTTCCCAATGAATTATGAACTTGCGTTCAATGAAATGAGACTGTTTAATCTTTATATAATATAACACGAAGTGCATTATTTATATTAAGAAACATTGTTCGCATTCTCGAATGCTAACATACGCGCAAGATTTTTTTTTTAACATAGTGACGTTTCCGAGATGGTGTAGTTTCCGTAAAATTAGTGAACTATTAAACGCTTATGATAAGTGATTATGACAGAATTTGTGGAAGCGCGCTGGTCGCTCTAAAACTATAGATAAATTGTGTTCACTTGTAATAATTCAAAGACTACTTTCTTAAAATAAATAAAAAATTCAAGACTAATTTAATAATAAATAATGAATAAAAAAATATACCGTTGCTGAGAAACGCGAGATGTATATTTTTGTATATTTGTTAAGAGTGTTGTAATTATTATATTAATTATTAAACTATAATTATCACGGCATCAGATTTGAAAAGCTAGTTACGTTTTTAGAGACTGTTAAAAGAAACGAGGCTATTTATCTGAGCCGTGATCAAAACTGTGATTCTAATGTTTAATGCAAAACAAAGTTTTTATAAGCGATTTTTAAGATCTGTGTCGGGTTTTACGAACTACGATTAAATGTTTTTTTTTATTTTATCTAGATACTTTATAAATAAGACGGTTATTTGGAGTAATGGTTAATACTCTGGAAAATCTTTGGGCTGCAATAAATACTGAAAATGAAAATTTAGAAAATTTGAAAATGATCGCGTGCAACTATTGTTAACGGTTAGGAATTTAATCTGTGCAAGTTTCGGGCAAAGGTTAAAGAGCCTTTCTTCTCTTTTTATGATGTCTTCGTTCGAAGGTTGGCAACTAACAGCTCAAGGAAGCTGCTTTGATGTACATGTGAAGCACGTTTGAATAGCCACATTTCGATTTTGTTTTCTCATTATATGTGGGAAATATTGTTTACGACCTGTTATATCCTGCTATTTTTAGTATATTTTTATAAATTCAAATTTCTAACACGTTGCCGTTGGCTGGAAGGTTTTTCATGTTGAGGCTTTTCTAATCTCATAAATTTTTCAGACAAATTGTGACACGGCTAAAACCGGAGAATTTAATATGTTAATAAATACTTGTAGATTCAAGTAAAGTAGATTCAAGAAATAACTATTTTCTAAATAACCGAACATGATTAAAATTAATTTTTTATGCATAATATTTTCCAAAATAAAATTCCGTTTATAGAATAATTTTAAATTTTGAGTTTGATAAAACCCGAACTACTAAGTGCATTTATTTTTCTACGAAATAAATGTGTTAACGAGAAAAAGTATATGGTTAATTATATTCCTTACTTTATCATTATTCGATCAAGTATTTCGAATATTTTTAATTATTTATGTATTTAAAAAAAAATTAAAATTAAACAACAATGGTTCGCTGATTTAGTTAGAATCATCAATTCTTAACAAACGATATACAAGAAAAAGACTAAAACGAAAAAACTTTTCAAAAAAGAATACACAAGTATTAATAATTAACATGTTTTGACTACTACCGAATATTTTCAGTATCTACTGAAATCAATTTTTCAATTGAAATACCCAAAATAATTCATGTTTGAATGCATTATCAAAAAGGAAAACATTCACTCAAATATTGACTTAATTAGAAAACGAAACAGACTCTAAAAAGATTGTTTCGTAATTTGCTAAACTTTGAAAATAAAACGATGTAAAAGAATTATTAATTTTTCTAATAGCGAAAACTGTCTCTTGAGAAAGTTGAAGTTAACTGCATAATGTTTATGTTTCTTACTTAGTTGTAAAAGATTATCATGAAAAATGTGAGAATTCCAAAAAAGCAAAAAAACTTATTTTTTTGGATACATGTATTATAAAAACGCTTCAAACGTTGTTTGTGAGGGTCGGTTTTCAAAATTATGGAAAATTCGCTTAAAGGCTTTAAAAAATAATTCTGCTGGTAATTAATCTTTAAAAAGAAAAGAGAGGGATACAAACTTACATATTATAGAGAAAAGTCTATTGAATACTGGAGCTATAAAAGAAACGTATATAAAAGTTGTGGTATTTTCTAAGATTGAAGGAAGTTTTATTATTTAATGAAAATAATTAAAAAGAACAACGTAATATAACTTCAATGTTTTTTTATATGTACAAATAAATAAATGCTTATCAACAAATAAATTAACAAAAAATATGCAAAACAAAAAAAAATCACTTGCTTCATTTTTCATGTCTTCAAAATGCATGCACTTTTTTTAATAAAATAATATTGGTTCATCGAAGCTAGCCGATAAATAATTAAATGATTATTAAAGAGTGATCGAAATTCTATCACTTTCATTATTATTAATTCACTTTAAAAAAAAAGTAATAATAAAGTGAGTATAAAATATTAAAATAATGTTTGACATTTTCGATATAATGAATATTGCATGCAAAAATATATTTATTAAATATTCAAAATAGATATCGTATATTTATATACATAAAAATGTTAGATATTTATTTCTGTGCTAGTTTATAGGTAAAATTCTTTTGCTTTTAATAGAGTAACATTTGTTTAGGACTGCTGTACACATTTAATTATTGGTTTAAGAGAAGTTTGGTTTTTTTATATTAATCGGCCAGATGAGATTTGGGGCTTTACAACATTCATACTTATCTTCTTTCCCAAATCAGATGTGTACTCTATATAATGTCATAATGTTCTCGTGCAATACAATTCTATAATATTTTAAGTAATTCTTAAAGGTGATCATTTTCCAAAATTTTAGTTTTTATGTTATTTCCTGTGCAACATTGTGTTTTCAGAACTGAATTTAAAATTGATACTGTGGAATAGTGTTTGCGAGAATGTAAGCTAATATCACACGATGCAACTAGTTACTGTAACAAAAAATGCACGAAGTTTTCACAAGATGCATTTCTTTGTGCAAATAATTGTATGGCAATCAATATTGCCAACATGTTCCCCTAGTATAAATAATTATAACATTATTTCATTCGTGTTCTCTAAGGAATCTAATCTGTTATTTTTCAATTTGTAGTCTTTCATATTTGTTAAATAGAAATTTGGTTGCAAGTGATATAGCTAAATTAAATATTTGATGCTTTCCCTACTCCAGTCTTGCTTAAATGAGGATTAACTCATTTTATATTTTAGAAACAAACTTCAAACAATAAAGCATCTATAATATGGTTTCTTCATATTTTCAGGTTATATTGTGTAAAAATTTTAATTTATTTGAATATTGCTACTAAAATGTTACTATAATAGTCACCAGAAATGGAGCAACTTAAAAAAATATAGGACATGTTGTATTTTCATGCATTACGGATTCGAACTGCGTGCAACTTCTTGCAGCAATCAATTGAGTTGCTGCATTTTTTAATGCTGCATCAAAGTTGCAGCATCTAGTTGCATCGTGACATATGCTTTAGCAATATTTTAGATAGCTATCGAATTCAGGTATTTTTATGGTATTTTCTTGTAAAAACTATCCTTTTTATAGTTAAATTTCCAGGTATAGTTTTGCGAAATTTGGGATTACATTTATTTAAGAGTGCTGTACTGAATTTGTTTAACTAAGTTAGAAGTTTTGTTTTGCTTAGATAATAAACAAATAACCGCGTAGATTAAAAATATTAATGTTTTGCTAAACTTTAGATTTAGCACAATATGCATTTTTTAACAATATGCTTAATATCCTGCGATTGTAACATTTTTTAGGGATACGTAAAGGTGTTGCCATCTTATAATTGACCAATTTCCTTCGATTTTATTAGTTTTTATGGTGTTTCCTTCCTTGTTTTTTCTCATCGGTCACTGTAATCCATATTGATCTGCCGTCTTTTTGCATGAAGTCTATGTCTCAAGGTGACAAAGCGTTGAAACTATAGTTGCATTTGGTCATATCATTGATTATTGCCACAAAGTAACGGTTGTCCTAATTAATCTTATTAATCTAAAAGGCTTAAATTATCCGATTCATAAGCCAAATTAATATATTTGTTTGATTTACGGTTGACCTCAATAACAAACGACTGACACGAAAACTAAGCGTAGAATAGATTCTTTCAGAAAACTCCTTTCAATGTGGTCTATATTGCGAAACCTCAAACTTACAGAATAATTAAATGCCGTTCTGGATTATTTTGCTGTGGTGAAGTTTTCTTGAGAGTTTCAAGTAGTGATGAAGAAAATCGTTACTTTTGAGTAATCGATACTATCCGTTACTTAAAATGTAAATATCCGATACTTTGATTACTTTGCGTCCTATTCGTATATGTGTGCATTCGTACTTGATTTTTGTTTGTATTACGTTCGGTAGTCGGTGTCGTATCTACTTTCAAACAAGCGTATTTTGATATTTTGGATATATGTACTTATAATACGCGTTGTTAGTTCTTGCTATGCGTAATATTTCAAAGACTACGCTACACTTGAACCCAATTCATTGCATCTTATTTGTTTGCATGTGTACCGCTTTGTTTTTCTCATACGTCATGATATGCGATATCTTATTCTCGAATTATAAAGTATCGAATACTTCTCTATGTATCGTTTAATTACTTCGTTACTCCTTAAGTATCGAGTAGCCTAGTAACGAATAAATATTTTTTTAACACCACTAGTTTCAAGTATTAATTGCATATTAACACAATTTGGAATAATACTGTAACTCCGTTTTAGAAATATTTTTTATGGAAACTGTACTATCGTTTTTTGTCCTTATGGTTGCGAAGAGAACTGTTTTTTTAATTTTTAATGTAAACGCGAGCATAATTATAAACAAAACAAAAACACGTAGGCTAGACAACAAATATTCGCGCGCCTGGTCACTTAATGTAGCGTTGTAGAAATAGTACATGATTGGCAATTAAATAATAAATTGAGTTTCATAAGATTGTATTCTTAAAATATTATTTGTACCATTTATTAGACTAAACGATCAGTTTATAAAAAGATAATATTAGTCTAGTTTCAATAGAAATAAGTTGATTTTACTCTATGCGAATTTTCATAACATTAGATTTTTTGGTAGTGTCAATTATGCTGGCGACGGACATGTCAAATATATTTTTGTCAATGAACAGTTGTCAAGGAACAGTTTGTCAAGGAACAGTCAAGGAAACGCTTTTGACTCAAAACAATAGTTCCAAACTTTAGTTATACAAATCGTAATTAAAACTAGAATTTGCAGGCTTCCTCGCATAGAAAATGACTCTGGAATCACCAGATTGAGAAGAAACGCTACTCAAACAAATGTTTTTATGGTATGGTGTTTTTCTTCAATATTAATCGCCTCACTAAAATTATTTCCATTTCAACGATAATTGTAAATCGTTGATAAGGAACTTGTTCGGAAGTGCGACGTTAAATTATTAGACCCAGGAATAATGTTTACGATGTCTCCTACCTGCTTCTTGAGAAACCAACTTTAAGAGAGAAACAAATGTTTCCAGAAGGTATATAAACTCTGCGTACACATACCAAGACAAGACTTAGACGTATCTTGTTAGATTAGTATTGATAATTGGGCAATGTTCATTCTATCGTCGCCCATATATTGGCAATGCCTATTTTTTAATATAATAGCAGTTATTATTTTTGTTTACGTAAATAATGAATACCGGTAAACAAAATATTGTCGATGGTATATAATATAGATATTTATATTTCGACTGCATGCTATCATATATAATATAATTTTGTTATATCCTATAAACTAGCACACATTTAGAATTTTGTGGGTTTTTTTTCTTAAAAAACCTTAATTAGTAATAATTATTTTTTCTATTAATAATACATGTATCATATCTATTGAAATATAAAAAAAAAACATTGATAATTTGTTTTTGAATTTTATATTTTTTATTTTTCTTATAAATAATAATATAGTTCGGATGTATTAATCTTAATATTTAATAATAAATTATTCGAACTTTTTGATTTAAAAGAATGTAATGTTGTAAAAAAATACCATGCGGTTTCATTTCCTGCTTTCCATATACGACTTGAATAAATATTGAATTAACAGAATTAGAAACAAATATTAATGAGTAAAATAAAAATATTCACAACATGGGCTGGTATCTTTTTGCAAACAAATATGTATTTAATAGTAATTTCACTATTTTCTTTGTCTGGTTGGGTATAAACTATGTAATAATGGATTATATAAATTTTAAAAAAGTTATAAAAAAATATTACGTAAATGAAATGTATCCTTATTTTAACTTGTGTGTATTGATTGTAACCAATAGTAATTCAAGAATATTGTATTTGTAATCTATTAGTCTTTTTGGCCCTTTTATATGATGATGAATATTCACAGTCTTTTCCTTCGGAAAAATAATGTTTATGATATATTATTAAAAAAAAAAAACAGATTGTTGCTTTCGTAAAACAATATAAAAGTTTGTCTCCTTATTGGATTTATTCCCGACAGTATGAAGTAAATGCCTAATTAGAGTGGGCCATTAAACAAATGTTTGTTTTATTTTAATATCCTATTTACTGACAACGTCCCTAGATTCGATGCGTCGGAACTCATTAAAAAAATCGTGGGTGGTCATCACCTCCATCTTTCATATACGGGAAGTCAGTTGTTTATTATATTTCGCATAAAACAAAACTTGTACCTTATAGTTTTTACTGTCACCTTCTAACTCTTCTATTAAATTCAATTAGCACAATAGTTGTTTACGGTAAATTAAATAAAACTAGCGTAACATATAAAGCACCTACCCATTAATACCTTGGTCCCAGTACTTGCCTATGGCGCGGACAGCTTTGATGTCTGCTTCGCCGCGGCCTACGGCCGTTCTTGACTCAGTTTTTCCCGTGTTTGCCTACGGCGCAAACAGTCTGCTGGATAATTTCTACAGCAGTTTGGCGCGTTACGCCAGACTGCCCTGTTAATGTAATGAACGCATGAATTAATTATCCCTATATTTGCCTTGCTGACGTTTGTGAAATAGTTAACAGGGCAGTCTGACGTGCTTCGCATGGTAGACTGCCTAGAACTTTTGAATTTGTTTACGCACAAATTCGCCAACCCATAAATCCTCCGGTCCTGAGTCACTTGAATTTTTTTTTCTTGCTGAAAATCGATTCAGTACATTCAATTGTTCATATTGGCAAAATTAAGGTCCCATAGTCTTTATGTTCCCTAAATTTCATTTTTTCATACGAATATTTAAAGTAGCGTAATTGTCTTTGAAGGTCGAATTACGCCTGTTTAATCGTGTGTCTTTGTAAACTCGTTTAAATATTAAAAGAAACTCCGTAAGATGTTTTAAGAGTAGCTATACCTTTAGAGCCATTAGAGTTAGACCCCTCTTGTGTTCTCATTTAAATAGAATCACAAGTGCTATCAGAATATATAAAAAGTTATTAAAAAATTTTTTAATGCTCAAAATCGGTTCAGTAGAATTGCTCACATTGGCAAAATTGAGATCCCTTAGTCTTACATACGCTCCTTAAGTTTCGTTTTTCCAGCTTTCATAGGAACATATATTTAGGGCAGCAATTGTATTTTTCAAGGTCAAATTAGTCCCAACATGTGATTTTAGAGAAAAATGTTTCAAATAAAATCGAAGGGGATTTGGGTAGTCTATAAAATCAGGTTTATTCGAATGTCCTATCTTTTAGTTTCAAATATTTTGAAAAGAATTTTTAAACTTTGAACGTGGCAATGTCGCGTTCTGTACAAGATAGACATGGGATTTCTTTATTCGACACAATACAAGGCACTATATGTCCGCAAAATTTCAGCCCCTTCGTTTGAAAACTGAATTTTGGAACGAAAACAAAATGGCGCATTTTCGCCAAAATATCAATTTTGCGGAACAATCGTGTGCGTGTAATAGGTTAGCAGTAATTATTGAACTACCTCCTTACAACGTATGCACGCACAGACACGGAAAAATACGCCTTTTACATTTTTCACAAAGAATTGAATGGATTGTTTGTTACGTTTGAATGGATTGCAGTAATTTCAATACAAGAGACGTACTAAGGTGAAATAGAAAAAAT
>WYDF02322284.1:0-14363 GCA_009867245.2 Adranes taylori
CAGAGATTGGTAGAGATAGCAAACACGCTAAAGGACGACTAACCAAATAATAAAGAAATAGCCAAGAGCCGAAAAAACAATCCCTCCAGCCACGGAAGGGATCATTGGAAGCACCCCATACATTTTTACAAAGAAAAGAATATGGGAAAACGGAGGAAGAAGAAAAAAAAAACCTAGGATGCAGAATCCAAAAAAAAAATGTTACTGGTAAAAAGCCTAAAAAATGTTACCAAAATAAAACTCAAGAAACTCTATTTCATCCTGAAGTATAACTCAAGGCTACGAACGAGAAGTTGTATACAGCTAGTTAGAGGAGCTTTAATAGCATCACTCGTGTACGGCGCCGAGATACGGGGAAAAGACGCGGAGGCAGTTAAGGAAGATGTAACCAGAGCTCAGAACATAATACTAAAATCCGTACACGTACCATGGATCATAAGGAACAACGAAATTAGAAATTAACTATAAGCTGAACACTTACAAGGGGTAGGGATAAAGCAAAATTGGACATGGCAACAAGACTCAAAAACCACCCAGATATATTAGATGTTGATCTACAACAATTGGAAAATAAAATACAAGCCTAATCACACAATCAACCAAGTATAAGTTACAAGAAAATAAAAGAAATATATTTACAGGAACCCCATCGCCTCCAAGAGCAGACGCCATCGCTATTCGTAGACTAAATTCAATATGAGGCATAGGAAGAAAGGAAAGAAAAAAATAAGTTGCGACACGATCGTCTGATGTTCAAAAAATATAAAGAAATTAAAACTTATTATCACTAGAAGCGCTGCATATCTGTGTATACCTAGAACCGCCGGCATGGGTTATTTTAACCCGGCGGATAACGTCTGTCTGGAACGCTTTTGACCTACGTTCATTGTGATTTTTCTTGTTCCATTTAATATGTGAAATTAACTGTCAAATTTTGTAATTACATTTAAATAAAATATGACCTGGTAATGGATAGTCGTTTTATGACGGATTATCATCTCGTCATTATATAATCAATTTAAACTTTGTCTACACATTTATAGCGAAATATAGTTTTCATCTTACATTTACTGCATACCGGGTAATGACAACTTCCACATACTTCTGCGTTTTGTTTTTCCATTTGCGTTTTTTGAAATGACACTTTTTACGCTTTTTTGAAATTTCTTCGGACTGCAGCTGCTGAGAATTTGATGCAAGGTTTCCTTTGCACCAGTATCGATGTCGTCGTCTTGACTGGTCTTTGCAAGTTCTTCGACTAAATTTAGAAGATACAACCTGGATATTTGTGATTTTCTGCATTGTTTATATATTATCCATGCATTTATTCTCGCCAGATCAAGAATGTTGTATAACACATGCACTGGCCAACGCCTGCTAGCACTGAGTAGAATATTTGCGTGTCATCTGATCGACAACATCAACTCCCACACTTTGTTTGGTTATAATATTCAACGGTTTCCGGCTTTCATTTTGCGTTCGATTCATTCAACTTTACAGAGGAATGCATTCTACTCAAAAGAGTCACGTTCTTTGTTGATTTACAACTATATCCTGTTCACATAGTCTCATCTTTCTTCAAAAAAGTTATTGAAAATTTAGGAGAACTATGATCGTTAACAATTTTTGGCAGCTTACGTCGATTCGCGCGAACTATTCAGACTAGAGTGGTACGCCATTTCACCAAGTGTTCGGCTAGATTCAAGGTTGTAAAGAAATTATCAGTAGTCACGGTGCGTCCCTTATCAAGGTATGGCTCCATCAACTTCATCACAACACATTCACCGAGTTGCTCATTATTAGGGCGTTACTATTTTCCAAGGTACGGAAAAGCATTAATTATATATTTTGAGTTAACGTCAACAAATTTATTCAAGACTTCTGATATTAAAGAAAAGTTGCTTGTAGCAAATCTAGTGGAACGTCTACTTTATATCAAATCGTAGATACTTCATAATTTCGCGAAATCCAGCTCGTGACATTACTTTTTTGAATATAGGAGTTTCCCGTATCTTATTCCACATATCATCAGACCGTTTATTATGACCGAGAGCTCCACGGCCGTACAGCAAACCGATACACGCCTCCAGTTCTTTCAAGGAAATATTCCAATTCTCTTGTCCGTAACGAAATGCTTCAGCATTTGTACATTTTTTGTGTGTTTCAACATTGTAGTGTCTACGCAATTTCCAAGCTGATAGTTTAGTGTCATCAATTTTACGCTTAGCATATGACGTTGCTCCTGATGTTTCCGAAAACACATTTCGGTGAGATGTACGCCCAACTGTTGTTTCACCAAGCAACATTTTGATCCAAACTATACCACTGGATGATGTGTAAAGTTTTTGCGCATTACAAACTTCTACAGGGACTTCATTTCGAGCAAACACTTAACTTCTGGGTTTGGATTGTTTATTTCTCCGAGTAGGAATTCCATAAGCTGCAGAGGTTTCTGGAAGAGATGGCTCAAATGTCGCAGAATTGTTGTCAACATCAGTATCACTTTCGTCAGCAGATGTTACTTCTGGTTCATAGTTACTGCTATTATTGTCATGCAATTTCAGTTCCAATTCATCTCCACTGTTGTCTTCTGGAATTGTGGATAGGTACGCTAACTTCTCAAGTTCTGCGCCAGTCAAGAAACGATGTCGATTTGACTTATTTTTACCTATAAAATAAAAAAAAAGTAATGCTAGCAGCTAAAATGATGCTATGTGATATATTTGTACGTGTAACATAAAAAAAAGTTATGTAAAATAATAATATTTGATTACTTGTTTTTACGATGCAAGTTTACTTTCATAAGTTACACGGATGTATCAACACCTAAATTGATACTGATTTTATATGTATGCTCTTTTCTAATTACGCACTTTAGTTTAGACTAATATCTCTAAAATCTATACAATGACCAATGAAAAATTGATTTGGCGTTATTTATTTACTTACTCATAACCAATGACGTTTCAAATTTTGTGAAGAAATATGATGTAATTAAAAAATATTTTAATATTGTTTGGTGTTTTTTTATAATGTATTAATATTTTATTAGTATCACTATAAAAAATAAATATGTCCAAACGAAAATATTACATCTTACAAGAAAATAATTATAAGTACCATGTCATTTTGAACCACTCGGCGCTTCTAGGTATACATAAACAAAATACATAGACCGGATAATTAAAAAAAGTAAATATTTTACAAAGATGTACTGCTTAACATTTTATAAAAAGTCAAACAGTTGCATGCGTCAGAAATAAATATATTTAAAATTATTTACACCTAAAGAGCTCGACCGCTGAATGTCGTCTTCAGTACTCTCTGCTTTGTAAATAGCCTCACTGCATTGGATTATGGGTTCAGCGCTTATTAATTACACCACCTTCTTATTTTTAATTAGTCTGAAAATCTTATTGCTTTACGTATCCTGGCGTAGTCCTTGCAGAACCCTGGCCGCGTCAACAAAATATTTCCGCCACTCGTCTCTCAATGCAGTTTTTCTCCTCAATTTTCGGATGTTCAATTTGCGTAGATCTTCGGACACATCATCCGTCCATCTCTTGCGAGGACGACCTAAGAGACTACACCCTTCTGGTTTGTTATTGTAAATCTTTCTCGGTATCCTGGTGTAATTCATCCTCTCAGCGTGTCCCAGCCGCCGTATAACACCTCCTGTACAGGTCTTCCAGTTCCAAATTGTTTCGAATTCTCCACCCATTTATGTCATGCACGGCTCCAAATATTGTCCTTACGATTTTGCGTCCTCAGGCTCTTAGGTGGCTCGGCTTATATTTCAAAGCAATGATGCAATTTACAAAGTAGAGAGTACTGAAAACGGCTTCCACCGAATGTCAGAAATGCATAGACATTTACCTGCTCTTTTAATCCAAATCGAAGCTGCTAATCGTCTAGGAACCCTTTTCTAAAATTATAACATTTTAAACAAACAGTTAATGCTGTGCAAAAGCAGTACTGATGTCACAATCATTTTGTAAAAAGTTTTCTCTTTTATGGAAGGAAATCTCTCAAGAAGCATGTAATATTTCAATAGGTACAATTATAATGTTTTTAAATAAAGCCTTAGTTAAAAAATCTTCCAAAATAATGATAACGTAAGGACGTTAAAACATGAGGAAAAAAAATAACAAACGTATTAACATTTTGCTATAACTTTATGAAATTTAAATCCTAAGGTCTATTCTTTTTAATTCTAATCTAAACTATTGAAACTGAATCTACTAAATTTTCCGTTCGAGGAAATAAACATTTTCCTTTACAATAGCCTGACAATTTTTAGTAATTCCCATTTTATCTGATCTGAATTAAATAGGCTGAACAGTCTGCTCTTCTCTCATAGGTGCGTATTTATGTGTGTATGTGTGTTTATCTATTCCAATTTCACACCATACATAGAAAATTTCACTTCAATTTAATGTGAGGTAATGGTTTCCTGTTTGTAGCCGAACAAGAAAAGAAAGAGAAAGATTGAGAAATAGAAAGAAAAGCTTGAACAGAAGTGTGTGAAATAAATCGTCACCACTTTGGCATTCTGAAAATAGCCAATAAAAGTTGCGCGAGATGTTTTTTAGAGATATAGAGAACTATGCAGAGTTGGATCAATTAGATTCGCCTTACACAAACTTCATATCGTGAAGAAACCGGCTTTCGTAGTTTACTTTAATAATTCTGAGAATTAATCAATCTTTGGTTATGAGTTTGTATACAAAAGAACTAAATGAGGTTGAATTGGTAAGTTTTGGTAAGTGTGAAGAGCATTGCTTAGTGTTTACGTTAAATAAATAAATTCTTTCAATTATTTAAAATTTACTGAGGACAACACTTTTTCGGTTGTTCCCCGAAAATATTAGTGCACGGGACATGAATTGCCTTAAAACAAATATTCCCGTGTCTCAGTGGTTTGTTGCAGAATTTTTTCTCATACTTCTAATTCCGGTCGCCAAATTCTTTCTTGTTTTATATAGCAATTTTAGTTCTTCCTCTTGTCCATTACATTTATGAAAGATTTTTCTCCGTCAGTGGAGGACTAAAATGTCTATCTGCTACACAATTAAGTAAAAACAAATTAAGTACACTTAATAATTGTCTAATAACGAAAAATTATTTGCGTTCTATTATTGTACCACCGCAAATGCAAGAAAATTTAGAAAAATACAAGTTTTAGCGGTTGTTATATAGTAAAACAAAACACCATAAACCAAAAACAAAATGTTCTAGGATTAATAACAGTTTAGGAAAACTGTTTCCATCTTTATGGCACCTATACAAATTTCCATATTTAATTCTTCGTTGATGCCTTGCGCATTCCGACTAAAGTATATTCCAAAGCAAAGTATTTCAAAATTTTATTTACAAATCTCTGGTATAAAGTAAAAACTGTGAGAAGTATATTAAGCAAAGGTTTGTCATATATATTTATTTGTACGAATTAAAATTCAAACAAATATTTTAAATTAATATTAAGTTTATAAAATAGACTCTTTAGATATTTCTGGTCAAAGTTCAAGATGTTATTACACGACAGATAGAACTTTTTTCCTATTATCTGTAATTTTTTCATTTTTATTTCATTTGCTCAGATAGTTGTTATCTGTCACATGTTGCAGGTTTTTCCTGAAATTTGAGCGTTGTGGATTTAATATGGATAAAAAGAAGGAAGTGCAGTAAAGTTATTTGATTCTGTTTTCAATTGTAGCTGCTTTGTATAAAGTGTAATACACATTTAAAGATAGGCAATGAACATACTTGACAAATGGAATCGATACAATAGAAGCAACCTTTGTAAGCCATCTTTAAACACTGTATCATCAAAAAAATAAGGGGGAGCCTTGTTCAGCTGATGGTGATGATGATGGGTCTATTTCTTAAGGCGAATGAATTCTAACAGATTCTGTATTCTTTACAGTGAAATTTTTATACGTTGGCGTGCTGAGCAATGAATTGATTGCAAGTTCTGGACCAATTTATACTGCTCGGGTTTTGGGAAAGACGCCTACGTCTGGGACTTTTGCAACTGAATTTTGTTAACTGTTTTAAATTAGTAAATATTGCATTAAAATTTTTAAACTAAATTTAACTGATTTAACTTTGTTAAATAACGACTTTTGCTTTTATATACACTTTTTAAACGTGCATATTTAAAATAAGAAAAGTTATTCCAGAGTTGGAGCCAAGTTAATGAAATGAATTCAACAAAACATTGTTCCAGAAACTGCATTTTAATTGAAATCGTAAGATTTTGAATATGAGATCAATTGGCAGTCATTAACTGTCTTGTTGACATATGTCGAGAGTAACAAACCTCTCTTCATCGGAACTATTCAAGATGAAAGAGCTATTTGTGGGTATAAACGATAAATTAAGTAGTAAAATAAAGATAAATTACCTGAATTTCAATGTACTCCTACGGTCACATATTTCAAATTGATTTAAAATTTTATTTTTTGAAAAATTTACAATATTAATTTAGAAACTTATTTAATAAGAAACTAAATAAATTCCATATTTGAAATTTAATAAAATTGAGTTTCTTTTAATAAATTTTGACCCCTTTTTCAGTTTAACTCTGACCCACGGCATTTTTGTAACGGAACAAAGGCGTTGGTGTAATTTGGCAAAGCAAAATGCTAGGCGCATGAATATCATAAAATAATTCTTGAGGTAATTCATCCTTGATTCTATCTGAAATTAAAATTTTAAAAATAGTGAAACCATTTTTGAGACATAAATATTGCAAGTTGATAAGTTTTAGGCATCTCCAAGAGAATCTCCACATCCCGACAACTTCAGTTGTATCTGGTATGTCAAAGAAGTCGTATAGGCGCAACTCTAAGCATTTATTTCTACTACTTGAATTAAATGTTTCTGAATTAAATGTTTTTTGAATGTTTGCTTGATAACCTACTTAGGTAATAAATACTGATCAGCAGTTCAGCATTATGAAGTAAGTTTAAAACTCCAAACTGTTGTTACCGAAAACAACTATCAGATTGATTGAAAACTTTATTCTGACTTTTATTTATTTATGACTTTTATTTACTAAAATTGTTGTTAAATAACAAGAATTTCATTAAATAATGTGAATTTATTTTAAATTCATAAATTGAAGAAATTTTGTAAGATCGCAATTCATTTGTTTGTAATTAAATTGTCTTTTTGATATAATTCACTGGAATAAATGTAAATTTGCTCTGAATGTTTTGATATAAAAGATTTCCTACAAATTTTTAAATAATCAGCATTTTTATTTGGATCAAAATTATGGTTGTTGTCTAAAATGAAATCCGCAAATTGACTTTTATCACTGTTCAATCTGATTGCTCTATAATGTTCCGTTACTAGTCTTGAAGTTCCTCCATGTAACCCCCACATAAATACTTTTACAAGTTTGACAATTTAATCTATAAATGCCACATTGCCACATGGTGCATCTTTATTACATTTAATGTTATTTATTTTATTTGAAGTATGAGTACTAATTCCGATATTATGTTTGTGAGAAATATAATAATTAATTTAAATACTTTGAACGATAATTGATTCTCAGAGTGATCAATTAAAATATCTAGAAAGGGCAGTTTGGAGTTTACTGATCATTCATATGTGAATTAAATATTTGGGTGTGCTGAACTAAAAATAGAAACAAGATGAGAAATTTCATCAACGCTTATAAAACTTAATTTGTTTAATGAGTAGATCGTCTAAATTTAAAAGTTTGGTTTCCAAGTTCGACATAAAAAATTGTGACAAGATTAGAGCCAAACAACTTCCCATAGGTCATCCTGTGAGTTCTCCTTTTAAAGTACCATTGAAAGTAAAGAAGTCTTGTTTCAGGCAAAGTTTTATGATATTATGTAGAAACTGGCATTCTTAATTAGGCAAAGAACTTTCCTTTGATTTCTCTGACGCCAGCTTTATTAATTCAGGTCTAGGAATGGACGGAAATAAAATTCAAACATCAAATGAGAAAATACTGAAATGAGGAAGAAAATTAAGTCTTTTATTTCATTAACTAAGTGTCTGTGTTAACTAAAATTGACTGTTCGTTGTTGATATTTAAGTGTTCTTTGAATTTATTATTTACCCATTTTGTGAAATTGTACATTAGAGATGGACAAAAAGAGATTATAGGTCTTAGTGGCATTTGTAGGATGTTCTCATCGGTTATCCTTTCTCTTTAGGCCACTTGTGTAACCTTGGAAGGAAATAAACACGAGGTGTATTCAAGTGCTTCGGTATAAGGACTTTACAATCTTTGATTTTTTCCGGACAATTTTTTAAAAGAGCTTTAAGTTCACTGAGGAATTGATTTGAGGTGTCTTTGGTTATGTTGACGTATTTGTCATGAGTTTATGAATATTTTAACCATCTTTATGTTATCTGAGTTATATAAAACTACTAAGGAGTACCCTTTATCAGCCTTTGTGAAGTTATTTAAATTACAAAAGTTAATGATGTCTTTCAGGATTATAGGTAAAGTATCAGGTAAAGTAGATTATCTGATATATATTATCGGGTAAAGTAGAATTTTTATTATTTTACAAAGTTTGGTTTAGAACGCCATCTATATCATGCAAGAAGGTGGTATTCTGAAGGAGGTTTTGGTAATTTTCCAATATATGTAGAATTTCAACTGTAAGATAGTAATAGCTTTTTTTTTATTAAATGGACTTTTGGGGATGAATTTTAATCATTTGTTGGTTAAGTTAATGAATCTTTTATGAAAATTTACTGAAGTTGTTATGTAATTTTATAAAATTGATTTGATGTTGGACTTTAAATTAGGATACTTGATATAATGTGAAGTTTATGTACTGAATGAAATTTAATAAAGTTTCATTCAGTAATTGAATGTTTTGTTTGATTTGGATATTTTTTGGTGATGTACTTTGTGTGCAACTATTATTCAACGAAATGGCATCGATGTAACTACTCGAAAGTTTGTTGTCTAGAAGATCATTTCTTATGTTTGTTGTCAAATTATTTTTGGTTGTATGAGAATTATTTCGAAAATTATGTTTAAGACTGAATTGACCAGAATCGATCAAATTATTATCTGGATCAAAAGAACAGTTTAAACTAGAAAATTCTTTTTCTGAAGGACACTCCGTTGACATTGGTATGAATGCATTTTGTAAGTTACATTCTGAACATTCTTGCTTTTCAGGAGAACCAACAGGTGTATTGTTTACAACTTCAACATTACAGGTACTATCATTTATCGAATAAAAACTAACTGAGTTATTTCACACGTCTAACCAAATGGTTTCATCAAGAGATATAACTTCACTATTGGTGGTGTTTGAAGAATTATTTGTGTTTTCTATATGGGAAACTTCCCTGTCAGAATTGCTCAAATAACTAGTTGAATGAATTGAATTATTTAAAAAACGATTATCAGAATATAGTTGTGCATCTGAAAATTGTGAAACATCTGCGTCCGAAACATGTTTTACATTTTGTAAAATATTAATCTCATTTGGTTTAATCAAATGTAAAAATTTTTTGGTCTAAATTTTATGTATATGAATTACAGGAATCAAAAGTCTGGATGAAGCTAATCTGGAGGTGCCTATCTAACAATATTGGACGAATATTTTCAGATAGGTTTAAATATAAAAATATAATTTTCTATCCAAGTCAGAAATAACACTATATAAATTTTCAATACCACACACATTTTGCTTTCTTTAAAATTTTGTTAATTATAATATTATTTGAATTTTTATAGTTCGTTTTTTTATTGATAAATTTTGGAAAACACGATATTCTTTACATTTTCTTAATAATTTAATTTTAACTAAATTGAATTTTGTCTTCTTTAATAGCTTTTTATAACGGAATGGAATCCTGGTTGGACAATCCATATTTGAAATAAGAAAAGTTGTTCCAGAGTTGCAGCCAAGTTTATTTTCGTCCGTTCCAATACCTGAAGTAATAAAGCTGGCGTCAGAGAAATTAAAAGAAGGTTTTTTGTCTTATACAGAATGCCAGTTTCTTCATAATTTCTTAAAACTTTGTCTGAAACAAGAATTCTTTATTTTCAATGGTAATTTGAAAAGAGAACCCACAGGATTACCCATGGGAAGTTGTTTGGCTCCAAACTTTTCACAATTATTTATGTCGAACTTAGAAACCAAACTTTTTAGTTTAGATAATCCACACATTAAACAAATTAGGATTGATAAAAGATACGTTGATCATATCTTGATAATTTTTGGAGAAAGAGTTGATAAAATTCCTCATCTTATTTCTATTTTAGTTCAGCACACCCAGATATTAAATTCACATATGAATTATTAGTAAACTCCAAAATCCCCTTTCTAAATATTTTAATTGATCACTCTGAAAATCAATTATCGTTCAAAGTCTATAGAAAGAACACATATTGTGATACGCTAATTCACTCCATGTTAGTGGTTCCATGGTCACACAAGCTAGGAGGTTTCAGATCACTAATTCATAGAACCCTGATAATTCCTCAGAACTAAATTTGTTGTATCAATGAAGTCAATATAATTATGGGTATTGTTAAGAATAATAGTTATGAAGACAACCTGATCTCTAAATTATTTATTAATAAAATACATACAATGGAAACAAATCTAATTCACCCAATCCCGTACTTTGGACACAAATAAAGATTTTATTCTCTGTCTTACTTAATCAATGGTTGTCTAAAGTTTCAACATATTTTTCACAAACATAATATCGAAATTAGTTTCCATACTTCAAATAAAATAAATAACACTAAAAATAATAAAGATAGCACCTGAACAACGTGGCATTTATAGAATAAATTATCAAACTTTTTATGAGGGTGTTCACAGACGAACTTCAAGATTAGAGTGTCGGAACATTGTAGAGCAATCAGATTGAATAGTGGTAAAAGTCATTATGCAACCTATATTTTAGAAAACAACTATAATTTTGATCCTAATAAAAATATTGAATGCCTTATGATATTGAACCCGTCGTAAAACGACTATCCATTACCAGGTCATAATTTATTTAAATGTAATTACAAAATTTGACATTTAATTTCACATATTATATGGCGCAAGAAAACTCACAATGAAAATAAATAGAAATAATACATTCTCTTCAATCATGTCGTTGTTCAGGCAAATCATAATACTACTCCTCCTCACAAAGCCAGACGATTATATATAAGTATATCAAAAGCGTTCCAGACAGACGGACAAAGCTAGACGTTTATAAATAAGTATTTACAAATTTGTAGAAAACCTTTTATATCAATACATTTAGAACAAATTTACATTTATTCCAGTGAATTAAATCAAATAGACAAATTAATTAACAAACAAATGAATTTCGATTTTAATAAATTTCTTCAATTTATAAATTTAAAATTAATTCATATTATTTAATGAAATTCTTGCTATTTAGCAACCATTTTAATTAAATAAATAAAAGTCAGTATGAAATTTCAATCAATCTGATAATCATGTTTTCGGTAACAATAGTTAGGAGTTTTAAACTCACTTTAAAATGCTGAATTGCTGATCATTATTTATTACATAAGTAGGTTAAATTAACCAAACATTCAAGAACCGTTCAATTAAGAAACACTCAATTCAATTAGTAGAATTAACCCTAAGGATTACTCGTACATGACTCTTTTGACATACCAGGTATAACTGACGATGTCGGGATATGGATTCTCTTGGTACCAAAGGTATATGTTATCAACTTGCAAGATTTATGTCTCAAAAATTGTTTTACTCTTTTAATTTAATTTATTAACTGCTTAGATCAGAATCAAGGATGAATTACCTCAAGAATTAGTTTATGAAATTCATACGCCTAGCATTTTGCTTGGCACATGCGTATTTACTATTTCCGTAATGAACCAGTCAAATTACACCAACGGCTTTGTTCCGTTACGAAATTGGCGTGGACCAGAATGAAACTGAAAATGTTACCGTAGGATTGTATTGAAATTCAGGTAATTCATCTTTATTTTATCTCATCTCATCTTTATCAATAATACTCACAAATAACTTATTCATCTTGAATAGTTCTGATGAAGAGAGGTTTGTTACGCTCGAAACATGTCAACAAGACAGACGATGACTTCCAACTGATCTCGTGCGCTTCATCTATCGATTTCAATTTAAGTGCACTATTTGGAACACAATTTTGTTTAATTTATTTTGTATATTTAAAATTTTATCTTTATTTCAAATTTTTTACTTTTTTAATGATATATTGCTATTTATAATTTTAATAATGCGTTCTATATAAAATGCGTTCTATATTTTTCTTTTTTCTTTTTTCTCTTAAAATTATCATTCCCATATTATAACTACATTTTCTATAAAATCTACCTCATCCTTTTTTAAAATTTTTATTTCTTCTTTCAAAACTAAAAAGGTATTCGGATTTAGACTAATTTAGATCTTCAAATTAAAATATATTTCTGAAGCAAATTGTTGTAAGCTGCAAACTTTCAGAGTATGAGGGTAGTATGACGCTTGTAAGTCAAATTGCCCGTATTACCACCTGCTCGTCTACTACATGTAGGACTAAAAGTGAGATACAATAAAATAGAAACAAAAGAAAGAATCTTATCTTTGTAGCTTATAATAATGCAGATAATAATGTTAATATTACAGAAGATTCGAAGTTCTTGTTTACCAGAAAAAATAAATCTGCTGAATTGATATAAAACTAGCTGCACCAGGGATGGACTGCATTGCCACATGTATGAAAACTGTTTGTGTTGTAAGTTTATTGATTGAAGTGCTTTTAAATATAAAATATTTTTTGTGTTTCTGTCTGGTGCGTGCAACTTACAATTCCGGTTTAAAAAATTGTTTTTAATAATTAACAACTTATTTGGGAATGATATGAACATTACAATAAAAAGTACAGGTAATACTATCGTTAAATTATAATTATAAATGCCATTGAACTATTGTTCTGGTGTCTATTGCTTACATAGACTTGCTACTACGCCACCAGACGTCTGCATGCCATACATCTGATTTACACAGCCAGGGCGCCGTATTACTATTAACATTCACGCACAAACATAGCTCCATATTACTTACACGAATAAATCATAAGATTTTCCGATACGTGAGAGGGCCATATACAGCTATCCATGTGTGAAGCAAAGATTTCCAATTGTGTTCCACACATTTGTAATGATTGGCCTTGTGCTTTGTTGGTGCTCATTGCAAATGCGAGTCGCATCGGAAACTGCAATTGCCTTTGCACTGTGAAAGTTAACATGTAATTTTCCACCACGATATTTGTTCCATCGAACGATGTCATTTGGAAACATGAAGGTATGTACTTGATTATGTTAGCCAAAAATGTTGGAATTGCCATATGTCACCTAATATCAGCGCTCATAATTGTTCGGGTGGTTAATATAATTCGGGAAATTTCACTTTTCCACCCGGACAACATATTCCTAGTCTTTCATACTTAAATTTGATGGCACTGCAATTCACGCATAATATATCCATATTTCCAATAATCACACCTGCATGAGCTAAGTAATCATAATTAGTAATGTAATCATTTAATTTTGCAATCCAGAAGCGTACGCGTACGGTTTCCAGTTTTGCTCCCCGTTGCTCATATGTTTTAGCCAAACAGGCTTGAGCAGTGCGTATTTAAGTATTGCCTTCCGTTGTACGTGTATTTCTAAAACATCTAATGCATTTTTCTTTCGTGTTTGTGGTGTAGATCGACAAATCGCTTGCAGTTCTGATGGAATAATATATATGACAGCAAAAGGAATGTTATGTGACGACTACTACAAGGCACTTGGAAGAAGCAAAACAAATGTGTGTGATATCTATTATATAATATAGACGCAACTGGAATTTCACAATCAATATCACCTACAATGTCACTCATGAACAACCATTAAACTATATAAAATACACTCGTTTGATGAAACGAGTCGCACACAAGATATTGTAAAATGGTTCTACTAATTCAGAAATCTTTGCGGGTGTACGCACTCATCAAAATCTCATCGCAAGGGATTTAGAACGTTTCTTGTTTTTGATCAAGTCGAGTCTTAAGTTTATTATGCATATTCGAGTTACTTTTATTGCCGTTCATTAGTGTAAAAAATATGGCTGATGTACAGATATGAATAGTGAAATATTTTATTTTTAATCTCGATTAAGAAGTTGGAAGCTATAAGTTCTTTGAATTTTAATCTGAATAAATAGTTTCATTTCAGTGTAACTAATTTTCATTTGTTAACAAGCCTGAATCTGAAGTTTTGCTATCAATAAGCCGTCTTCTGATGGTACATTGACAAAAGTACGCAATTTGTATTATATATAGTAGAC
>WYDF02322305.1:0-14362 GCA_009867245.2 Adranes taylori
GTTACTATCATACGACAAGATCTTGTTTCGCCGTTTCGCGGTCTCGTCAGGCATGAGTGTGTAACTATTTCAATTTAGTTTGACTGCCTTGACTGTAAAAAAATCTAAGATTAGCGAATTGATGTTTCGAGGTACTGGCTTCAAGGTCACTTGAAGTCGGCCAGATTTGAAAACAAGTTTACTAGGAAGCGTAGCTTTGTGCTGAATATCAGCAAATCAGCAGTTGATCTGTAGGTTATATCAGCCATTAATAGAGAAATGTTGATAATATACACTTGTAAAATGCAACATCACAAATGGAAATGCAATAAATGACGTAACAACAATATAGAACTAAATCGAAACAGTAGAAATCATACTCAAAACGGAAGCATGTATCGGAACATATGAGTTCAACATGATGAAATATGAATAAATAAGTTTGTCATTATCACAGTAAGTTTAATGTTTATAGTTCTTCGATATACATATATCACCGAATCTGTATCATAGATTTGATAGGAAATAGGTGCTAGATGATAAACAGATACAGTATCCAAAAATAGTACAATCTTGTGTCAGGTGATAAGTAGAAGATAAACTCCTATACAGTCAAACTTCTTAATAGCGGACAGCTAAGGGAATTATATTTGTCGGATATTAGGAGGTGTCTGCTTTTAAAAGGTTGACGAATTTTAATATATTCACAATATACATATTAATTTAAAAAAATTGTGAAGTACATATATACATTGTATTTACTGTAGGTGAATTATCTTTTAAAAAATCTAATATTGTCGTCTGCTTCAAATATTTTAGTTTGGAATCGTAATATTCATTTTCATAATTTATCAAAATCTCTGATATTTTTGTGTACGCGTTCATATTGTCATTAACAAAAAAGAATTTTTCTAGATTCTTACACTTTCACATACTTCACTAAGGGTGAAAATTTTGGTAGCTTGTTCTTCATCACACATTCCTTCAGATTTGTTCAGCACTGGCAACAAAGTCGTCAACACATTTAGTATTGGACGAAGCAGAATTTTCAGTGATTAATGCTTCATCGATAGATGAAGATTCATGTACATCCAAACCCTTTTCACACGGTATTAAAGTGGATAAGTCGGTAATTTCTTCTTGGGTAACGCCAGTTATTTCTGTGGTAATATTACTTTTGAAATAATTTTGGGTAACTCCAATTATTTTTGCAGTCTTTTTAAAACCAGCTTTCGAGAAACAGTTGACTATTGTTTTAGACGAAACTTGTCTCCGAACTGCCACTATCCATATTAAAGTATTTGCAACTGTTATGATTTTTTCTGTTTCCTCCATAGACGGGTCGGTTGCCATAAGTATAAGTAATCTTTTGCTTATGGAAACCAGAAGCACTACAATTCTTCGATAAAAAAAATTTAAATATTGAATAATTCCCTGACTTGAAGGCTGGATGATGCATGTAGTATACGTCGAAAACGAAAATTGTTTATTATTTTTATGAACTACATTGCTAGGATGAGGAGTAGCATTATGTAATAATAACAGTATTTTTCTCGTTTGTTTTTCCATTTCTTTATCAAACTTATGTAACCATGAAGTCATTATAGAAGTTCATCCAAGCTTTTTTACTAGATGCCCATTCCAAATTTTTTACGCACTATTCTATAACATGCATCAATGGTTCAAAATTACTATTTTGGAAATGAATATAACATAAACGAAAATTATGCTGCAAGCACTACCACAAGCGACAATTAAAGCCTACTACAAGCGGCGATGAAAGAGAAGCACAAGACTCTACGTCAGTAGCAGATCAAGACACTGCAAAATCATTTATTAACAAACGGTTTTCTACTGATATAAATTTATCAACTCCATTGACCACCAACCAGCGTCAACCAACACCTTCGGTGTACAGATTCCTTTTATAAATATCATAAAACTCAATTCTATCCAAGAACCAAGTAGTAGTTTTTGACTTCTATTAATTCTCTCCACTAGAAGCCGGTTCAAATTCTCTGCCATACGGCGTACTTATAATAAAGATACAGACTACGTTACATCCATTGCTAGTAGTTATCTTACCTACACGAAAATATTTAAACATCTGGGCACTTACTTTTAAAACATAAGCATTTATCGGAATTATACCAAAACAATATCTAAATCTCTTGTTGCGGCATGTCAAACACCACAACGATACGAAAGTCTGCATGAAACCGGTTGCACATTTTTGTGCATTTTTCGCTATTTTAAATTCCACTATACTCTTAAATCTTTATTTGACTAAAATCGGATGATTGGTTATATAGGTACAGGTACCCTATTAAAATTACTTATAAATAATCTAGTTTTAAAGCAAATGAACACTTAATTACATATAGCTAATACGCTATTTAGCGTATTAATCGATCATGTCACATGGGCTAGACATGTTTCACAGGGAGAGGGTACACCGTTTCGGTGCAGGGGCAAACTTAGTTACATCTACAATTTATTTCTTTGTCCTATTGTAAATAAAACTTTATTTGAGGAAAATCGGAGAAGAAGTCATATTGATACAATTAATCTGGTTAAATCACTTTAAGTCATTTGGTTTTAGTCAAATGAGGACTTAATTGCATGTGGTTTAGACACCATTTAGCTTCAAATCAATCATGTCACTTGGGTTAAACACATAACGAGAGATGGGACATTGGTTCGGTGCACTCGGAAATTTCTATATAGCATCTACTCAATGTAGCATTTACTTATTTCAACCACCATATTGCTTTTTTAAAAATTAGCTGTCAAATGACGTCTCGTTAGAGGCGCTAGATTCCCTTAACTAAGAAGCTGTTTATATGCAGATATTATATTCTGCCCACTGGCCTCTGATCACTGGCCTTTAAATTACCACTTAAATGATAATTTACATTGAAAGATTGAGAGCCCAACATCCGATTCAGCGCAATAGGCGGAGGAACAGCAAAATAAATATGAAGGCCCCGCGACATATATTTGCAGACTCAGACATTTCAGACGAGCTACAGTAAACTGAGACTATCTCACACGACAAAAATGGACATGCTGCAAAAGATTTTCTAGTTCTGAATGGCAAAATGATCTCTCCCGAGCCCTCTTAGTATAGTTTAAAAGTAATAGGTGCAGCACAAACTGAGATATATGTAAAATAAATATTGATTCCCTCAAACTGCCAACGACCCATGAAATGAAGACAGTAGAGCGAGAAAAGAAGGAGTTTTGAGTGGAACTTACCATAAAACTTCGAACTTTATGTGAGCGGCGTAAAAATGAGGCATATTGTTATTATAATTATTACCGTTGCACTCAGAAAAGGAGGGGCTTAAGAGGGGCAGTGAAACAAAAAAAACAAGCAATTCTCGGGTACTGATTTTATGAATGGTCTCAAAAATTCTTTATAATGTAACCTTTCGCGCCTTCCCTCCTTTCGTGCCTTCCGCCGGACCTGTAAATTCAGCTCGGTTTTAAAAGCAATTCTAGATGTGTATCAGGATTATCTATACTAAATTTAACTTTGTGTAATTCAAATAATAATTATAATTACTTTCGTATTGATACCTTGCCCAATTTCGATACCAGAATGTGATATACCAACGGTACCATCAAAATAGTGTATTGATACAAGTGTATTAAAAGATCCATAGAAATCTATTGAGTAGATCATTGGTACTACAGATATACCCTTTTTTCTCCAACGGTTTTCCTGCAAGCATAAATATATCAATTTCCATAGAACTGATAAACTTTTAGTAATCGAATGAAGTACCTTATTAAATTTATCAATATCTGCCTTTCTTTGATCCAAATTCGCCCACGTTTTGTGATTGTTTATAATGTCCTTTAATTTAGGACGTTTAGATAGGTTCAAATTATGCATGCGAACATCCAACGGATCTTTTCCCACTTCGTATGCAATTTGCTCCATAACATTCTCAATTGCTGCTGTTCCAAAACAAAAACCTGGAGCTCTGGTATACACTCATGGAGGTATATCAGTGCGTGTTGAGAATATCTTGATTTAATTTGAAAATGAAAATAGCTCTATATAAGTAAACTTTATTAATATATCTCGACTTTCGGTTTCCACATCTCAGGTAAATTTTTTATGCAAATGGAAATTTTAAAAAGCGAAAATATATCAGAAGAAAATTGTAGCCGTACACGGGTCTGCTAAAATATTTTTCCTATACTAGAAATCTAGTAAAACTTTGACTTCTAGTATACGATTGCATTCTGTATAAATCAAAAACGTACTGCCGCCAAAGTACTTTTTTAGTAATTCATGTTAATTAGCTCAACATTCAATTAACTCAATAGGCAATTTCGTTAACATTTGGCTAGCATACAAATGCACAGCTGACGTTGTGATGCAAATCGGTGCAGTGCGCCTTTGCATTTAATCTTCTGACGCTTTCAACAAAAGTGAGTAAACTAGTTACCATTTATTTCGATTGTATTTTTGTTATTCAGTAGTAGTTTTAAAGGAGAAGACTAATCCAGCTAAAATCAACATTCCATTAAAAACTTTGCCACAGCTTGATACTAAATAAAAATATTTGGGCACACAATGTGTGTAAACAGTTTGAACTCTTCCTTAATTTAAATCTGAAATCATATTTGTTCCTATAACTTTTTCCGGACCCGGTTACATGTTCGTGATCTTGAAGAACTGCATACATATAATCTTTCATATACCATATACGTGTGTAGTACGTGCATTGATATGAAAGATATAAGGTTCATGTTTTATGATTTTTTTCTATTTCACCTTAGTGCGTCTCTGGTATTGAAATTCTAAGAGGGGGTCATAAGGAACAGTTTACTTAAAAGATATTAAAAAAATGTTTTTATCTTGGTAAAAGAAAAAAGAAAGTAAAAGTAAGACTTCGTGCGTACGAAAAAGTAAGCGTAAGGATGTATGTTCAAGAATTACTCTTAACTTATCAGACCGATTTGCATGAAATTTAAATTTGGTAGACAGATGCACACTATTGTTCCGCAAAAGTGGCTTTAACACGTTTTTTAATAAATCTAATAACGTGTAAATGCTACGTTTTCAATTTAGAAATTCAGTTTTCAATCTAGAAGGCTGAAATTTTGCGCACATATAACACATAATATTCTGTGTCGAACTTGATTAGTTCCACCTTTTATTCAGCGCGACGTCGCCACGTTTAAAATTTAACAAACGTTTCGATTTATCTCAAAAACAATAAAAGATTGGACATTCAAAAGAAATCAAATAAACTTTCAATTATTTACGATTAAGAATAATTTTAATTAGACACAATTAATATGGTTCCCTTTGAAAGTGTTTTCCTTCTAATTATAAGTTGATAACGCAAGAAATGATTCCTGACACTTGAATAACTTTAAAAGCTAACCGAATAGATCGAAATTAAGATGCACGACAATGTTTTCCATTACAATAGCACATAGAAGAAATCTTTTATCTATGTACGTACGATGCATTAGATTTATATAACACATCTGTTTCTATATACCATATATTTATTTATTTTAAAAACGCAAAAGACCTTTTGTACATAAGAACCTATGTACATGAAACGGGCCAAGAACACGTGATGTAGTTCCGCCTCAATATAAAAGTAACTAAATTTAAAGATAAAAATAGGTAAGAAAATTGAAAAATGAAGGTCAATAGTACTACCAGGATCAGTATAAAAAATGTCTAAAAATATACCAGGGTGGTATCAGTATAAAGGGTGAGTCAGTATAAAAAAATGTCTGAAAATATAGCAGGGTGGTAAATTGTTTTTGTCTAGAAAAACAGAATAATGTGATTTGGTAGTTTGTGATTTGGTGGTAGTTTAAATTTTAATACATAATTATTCTGACAACTTCCATAATAAATAAAAATACAATACCTACTTCTATTTTGTTTGTATCGGGAGTGTATGAATTGATAAGGGGGAACAACACTGATGGTATGGCTAGATCGGTTTTGTACGCGCCATAATCCTGATATGCTTTTAAGTACATATTTTGGACCAATCCTTTATCATCAACATCTACAGTATAATCACTGTAACTCAGATACCGTTTTCCTTTAGCAAAAAAAATTATATATTTATTATTGGATTACGTTCTTTTGAAGTATCTATTTACACAGTGGATATTGATATGTTAAGCTACAATATTTTAAGCTGTATCCATGTATTTTTTTCATTCCTGTGTACTATTTAGAACCTTACCAGTTGCTACTTTTTGTCCGAACTAGCGGCCTCTCCATGCCTAATAGCATATGAATTTTAGTGAATTCCAGTTCAAACTTTCTCGTACCCGTCTCTACTTGCTGTAAATCTGACAACGCTAGACTTACTTGTATTCGGCGTTTTTGTCACTAAATCACAGTGCAAAAATAAAGCATTTAAGGTCTAGCTAACACAACCTCTAGTAAGCTGCTTTTAATTGTCCCAAACAAATAATAATTTATCTACTTTTTCTAACACTTGAGATCTTTACTTCGATAAAATAATCACTCTCCTAGCCACATGAAACGTCCTTAACGCATGTTTTTTCTTCAAAATTGTACATTTGGCCATGTCGTACTGTCTGAGATTAGGAACACGAGGCGGGTCGAGTCAAATTTGATCGAAAATTGTGTTCGTGGGCCGAAATATTCCTGAATAGAAGGGTTGTTTAAGATGCTGGTTACTTATTTTAGAACTGTTACTATTCATTATATCAAAATAGAGACGTTTTTTCGCTTTGCCGCGTGCACGTCCAAAGAATCTCAACTTCAGCACCTTTACAAAGTCGACGTCATACACGTGATTCTTCTTTGTGCAGATTGCACTTAACAACTATATAAACAATAGAGTCGTTACGCCATTGTCGGGTCGTGTTACCGAAGTAAACTCAAAGTGCCCAGAATTACGGCCTTTCGCATCTGACATGCTAATTATTCAGCTTTGACTTCGCAAGTCGGTATGATCTTAATATAGTTTATTAGGGAAGACGTGGCGCCTCCCATGAATCCAATGATGAGGACTATCTATTTGATGGAATGGCGTGGATATTGGATCCTTAGATCGCATAGCAAATCCTGATATTTAGCCACTTTTTATCGTGCCTTAATATCAATATTTTTATCAGCGGGGCTAGAAAATTCTTAAACATATTCCGCTTATTGGAATCTAATAACACATTAACATATACGAAATTAAGGTGACTGAATAAATCATAGTCCCAATAATTACAGTAAAATTCAAGAAATATCTGTTAGAAGGAACCTTCCAAAATATTTTAAAGGAAAGCAAAATTGCACCATTGAAGGACAGGAAGTAAAAGGGAGCCATCGGATTATCGACCAACTTCCCTGATAGACTGCTTTGCAAAATAATTTTAAAAAATAATAAAATAACGTGTTGCATATTCCGCTTATTGGAATCTAATAACACATTAACATATACGAAATTAAGGTGACTGAATAAATCATAGTCCCAACAATTACAGTAATACTCAACAAATATCTTTTAGAAGGAACCTTCCCAAATATTTTAAAGGAAACCAAAATTGCACATTGAAGGACAAGAAGTAAAAGGGGGCCATCGAATTATCGACCAATTTCCCTGATAAACTGTTTTGCAAAATCATTTTAAAAAATAATAAAATAACGTGTTCCAAATCGCAAATACAAAACATGCAGTTTAGACTAAATGTATTTCGGACTTTTAGGACAAAAGTAACACAGAAGCAGCTCAAATAGAGTAACTGGCTTATTCCTGGACCTCAAGAAAGCTTTTATGGTAACTAGGAACTATTGGATGATATAGGACTAAGAAGAAATGCAAATGAGCTGATGTAATACTATTGATTAGAAAGAGAACAAGAAACAAGAATAGGCTTAATAAGTATCATACCAATTAACACTACATAAACTTGACCATGTCAGAACCAATACTTGAGCGTATGCCGCAAGCATTGGTTCTGAATCCAGCATTGCACTTAAACTATATAAATAATATTAGACAAAATGATTTGAATGGACGTTGTCTAATTGCAGTTGTTTGCTGATGATACATGTCTTCTGGACTCTGGACAAACCAAAGTCATTTATATCTCAGGAATAATATCTCAACAAGAATTTCAAAAAAATTGTTTTATATAAAATATGTAAGAAGTAAATAAAATATATTTTTAAAACGTGTCTTATAATAACACACGTACCCTATACGGTACGAACCGACACATTGGAATAAAATACGATACACTAAAGGGATATCATAGTTTAATATATCTTTCCTTTTACTTTGAGGCATAATTAGTTAAAACATCATACCTATACAATTCATATTGGTATTAAACGGTAACCACAATGTTACCGGTTTCTTAACTTTATTAGCTGCAACCAAAGCTGCTGTAGAAATCATTGAGTTTCGAATGATTTTTGCACCGTAAGCGCCACCAACACGACGCACGAATATATTTATCCTACAAAAATATTATTTATAACTTAGACTAACTACAAGCATTGTTAATAAAAACTTGTTTGCAGGTATATTGAGACAAACAGCTCCAGCTACGTGGCCGAAGTTCATGTATTGAGTTGATGGATAAACATTGAAACCATCTTCTATTGGTACAACCTTACAACATTGTGTTTCCATATGATAATGGTACTGTCCGTCAACATTCATTGAGCCTTTGATAGTTTTCTTAATATTGTGACCTTCTGTTTTCTGAGGAATCGTTATTTCATGGAAAATTTTATTTTTCGATGCAGCCTTATCATCAAGTATTTGACTGATGGATGTATACGTTTTCTGCTTAGGAATATCATAAGTAATTTTCACAGCACGTGCCGCCTAAAAGTATTTAAAACCACTTAGAGAAATATGACTTTTATTGTGACTTGACATATGGCCAAGCCATACGCAAATGTTAAGAATATTTTGTGCATATATTGAGAACATAGCATATTTCTCAAAATATTCTCAAAATATGTTGGTGCTATTAAATTGATTATTATTGTAACTATAGCTAAAGTACAACAGTATCTTACATTTTCTGCAGCCAATTGTGATTTGCATAAAACTAGTCCTACAACTTGATTATAATATTTTACTGTTCCACTACAAAATAATTCTTCTTCTACTTCCACTGGGGGTAATTCTAGTGGTGTAAAAGTATTACGACCTCCTGAAGGTATGTCGCTTTTGTCCACAAGCGTAACGTAACCATTCACTTTCTGCGTATGTTATCGATTATAAATTTGCCAAATATATAATGGTATGTAATTAATTACCTTAGCAGTAGATAAATCTACATCTTTTATTAGTGATCCCGCTGGAGCTTTAGCAAGAATAAGAGCTGCGTATAATTCATGAGGTTGTTGTGGTATATCCATAATATATTCAGCAATGCCTGTTAAAGTAAAATTGTTAATTTGTTACTATCGACTGTGCAGCACCCTAAATGAGAAGTAGGAGTTTCGAAAATTTCACACTTTCCACTGGCAACAACACTTATTAATTTTGACGATCATTTTGAACACATTTATTAATATTATAGATCGTATATAATATAAAATATTTGCTTCTGCAAATTTTCTTTTACATACCTTTTTTCTACGATTGTGTGTATTTCTATGTCTATTTTTACCAATTAAAACCTTAAATGTTTAAGGTTTTAGAGATTATACTTTTGCAACTATTAAACTTAGACTTCTCATATTTAATACTGTTTCAAAATTTGTTTGATACACAAAACCAAGGTCTGTGAATCAAAATTTCTGAAAAATATACTTGGTGTGACTAAAAAGTAATAAAAAAGTCTTTACAGCACATAATGAGCTCAAGAGATTGAATTAAATTAATAGCTCAATTTCTCAATACATTCAGTAGCTCAACACATTCAATAGATTCAATTGCCCATATTGAAGAAATAGAGATTTAAGTTTTGAGTCTTTAGTCTTCTTAGCTTATTGAAGTTCTTAGAACCCTAAGTTTTATTTTCAAGCTTCTATTAAGACCGATATATTTAACGTTGTGAAATTCTTTTTTAATGTCGAATTACTCCAAACTGTATGGGTCCTTTGAACTTATAAAGGACCCATACAGGACCCATAGCTTAGTTGCACAAATATTAAAAAACTTTTGATAAAAAAACTAAAAGTTGATTTACATGATACTAACTTCCAATTTTTACTACCTTCAAATTTTTCCTTTCATGGCTTTTTATCAAAATAATTTCAGTATAATATAACATAAATAATTGAAAGTTCAAAAATATTATAGTAATAAAAATATTTTTCTAATCCGTTTATGCTTTTCTGTAATTTATTTTACCTGATGCTTGTGCTAAACTTTCAATTTTAACTATAGGTTTTCCAAGTGGATACATTGATTTATCCGCTTCAAAATCCTGAATTCCTCTTGAAATTTTACGATCAAGTTTCATACCTCCAGATTTATGTTTATCAGAAACATTAGCAGCAATACTTAGTATAAACTATAAATATACCTTTTAGTGAACAATGTATAGAATTATTACATAAATACCTTATAAAACAAAGAGATTGCCAATAGTTTTCTGTAATTTGCGCCGGGTTCAGGTAGAACATGATCCGGTTTTAGTTCCGAATCTAACTCGGCGAAAGCTTTTTGTAAAGTTTTATTTGTAAATAGATTCTCGTTACGTAAACACTCTTCTGTTTCTTCAGCATGAATAAATTCTGGGTTAATATTTCCATAAACAATACGAGCTAATGCAACTTCATTTCCAGCGAATTTTATTAAAAATCCAGCATTAACAATCGCATGAGTGTTTTGAGCACGTAACATGATCTAGTAATCAAAAGTATATACTCGTAATATTATATAAGTCAGATTAATTTTAAACATTCTCTTACTTTATAAGATTCAAATTTATACGAGTTGTCCAATGCGGGCATAGTTATGAAATTTATAACTTTATGCTTCATATCGTATGCTAAAAACTTCACAAAAGTTAATTGCTTTCTGTTCCCATCTTTATTAACTAAAATCAAATGCATATTAAAATTGGATAAAAATATTTGTAATGTAGGTAATGTTACTAATCGTAAGTGTGGCACCTATAGTTTCCAGGAGCAGAAAAATATCCGATGGAAATTCTGGATGCGCATGCTTTATCATTAAATTTCCCGCAATAGACCCAATCTAAAAATAATAATGAATTCAGTGTATAATATATAATAGTAACCGTAAAACTGTTTCAACCTCCAAATTTAAGTAAAAAATTTAGTTCAGAAATATAATGTAATATAAATTTATTTCATAATAGTTATACATAAAGATGGACAAGAGCCAAAACCTGCCTTTACTATTGATTTAAAAAAAAATAACAGGGAAGGATAATTTTTCCCTTAAATACTTCATTCCGGTTGGCTTCCACGCACTGTCAACTAAATATGATTTTCAACTTGTATTTCAGATTCACAAAATGAGTAAAATTCTTACATAGCCTGAGTTCAAGGGTAATTATAAGTGCCATATAAATAATTATTTATTAAAAACATTGAGTTGGCTCGTGTTGAAATCAAAACATGAATAATGAGTGTTGTCACTGTTATCAATTTAAAAATATATACAACTAACATATGATTTAGACATAGTAACATATAACTATATATGGATACGCATTAAACTAAAATTAAAACTAAAAATACCAAGCAAGGAGCAGCGTCATCTGCAGACTTGCTTGGAACACAAAGCGTCCCAGGACCAAATGGATAAAGCGCGGCATACCCTGTGATATCTACCTCCAATGAGCGGAGAAATCTGCACACTTGGGGTTGAAACAATCAGACTGAAGACCAAGCGTCCGTCTGGAACTCAGAAGAAAAAATTGAAGAGAGCTTAGAAGACTGCTGGGACTTGGAGCGAGTAGTAGCTTCTAGCCGATTGTAAAGGGCCTCCCAGAGGTGTTCCAAAATCGCTCTATAAACGGTAACCGTTCCGTGTAGCGTTATTTTTCGGTATTTTGGAAGGGGTATTGAGTTTGACAGCTGTCAAATAAAAATCCAATTTGGCGGATGACATATTACTTCCGGTTGTCAAAATTTGGCGGGAATAAATTACTAGATTTATCACTAGATTTATTTTAGGATGACTAGAAAATAAATAAATAACTACCTGAGGATTTGAACCAGCATCTAGAAGGGCGAATGAATGGAAGTCAACGACTTAAGGCACTGCGCTATTGTACTATATATAATATTAGATCTTTAATCACTATATATGTACTACATATAGATTGATGTTTAGCGAAAACGGTTTATAAGCGCCATCTGTTGATCAATACTAGATTTATCACTAGATTTTTTATAAAAACATAGAAATAAAAAACCATAAGACATGTAAATACATATTTATTTTTTTATAAAAAAATTTGACAATAAAGTAGTCATTAGAGGCCTAATGGAATTACTTCGTTCTTGAAAATGTTATATAATACAGAATTGATACAATTACATTTAGAGATAAATATATAAATATGAAAGGCATACAATAATTATATAAAATTACAATATATAATAAAAACTTTAGATTTACTAATAATGTACATATAGAGATAAATATATAAAGATGAATTAAAAACTATACAGATCCTGAAATAAATTTACTACACCACACACTCTACTCGCACCGATATGAAAAAATGTAAAAATAGTTTCTTTAAAGTAGCAATTTCTTCGTCAATTCCAAGTTCTATTGCAAGTGTTTTCTTCTGTATAACATTACGAAGTTTTACAATTTTCTGTATAGTTTCGCGTTCTTTATCCATACTGTTGCTTTTTTTGATTCTCATCAATAACAACTATGAACTGATCAAACTTGTTCCGATAACGCCCTTTATTTATATCAGAATCTTTACAGATTATTAAAAATCCATACGGATCTTTCCAACACTCTCCCGCCATGCTTTTAACTGCTGAAAACACATGTCCGTACCAATATAATTCTTATTTATGTGCGAAAGATGTAAATTGCTTGGAAAAGACTGAAATCACAAGATTCCACTTTTGGGGAAAAAGCCGCTTCATTAGTCATAGGATCTACTTTACCTAAAACTCCACCGCATCGAAACGAATGTGCAGTTTTAAATTTGGATTCTATACGAGGACCTGGAACTCATTGGGTTGCGTATAGAAAGAAGGGAAATCTAGTTGAATATTTCGATTCCTATGGAAATCTGAAACCACCCGATGAGCTTGTAAACTATTTAAGAGGTAGTGCAATTCGATATAATCATGAAGCATTTCAATCATTTGATTCCTACAAGTGTGGACACTTGTGTTTAAAATTTCTATGTGATACAACAGAAAGGGAGCAGCATTAAAAAATAATGTCGCATATATTTACGTTGAAAGATAATAGCTCTATACTAACTGCAGGCTATTATCCTCCAATCCAATTAGATCCGAATGCTGAATATTGCATTGGTTTAGTAGGATTTCATTCATGGAATAAAATTCCAAACATCGAAGAGGGCGTTAACAATCTATTCATCTATGATCATAACAATAATGGAAAAACAGAAATTCCAACTGGTTCTTATGAAATTTCCGATATTGAAGAATATCTTAAGAAGGAATTTTCTTCTTCTAAGGCGACACCAACTACGATGAAAGAATCGGACGAGCTGATTTCATTAAAAGCGAATAACAATACATTGAAATCGGAAATCAAGTGCATTTACGATATTGACTTTAGTCAAGCGAATACTATCGGACAATTATTAGCTTATTCTCCGAAAGTACTGAATGCGAATTCCTTACACGTATCGGATCAACCGGTGGAAATTATAAAAGTTTCAAGTATTCATATTGATTCTAATATTACTTCTTCATCGTATTTTAACGATTCCCTTTCGCATACAATATTTTCATTTTCCTTTCTCGTTCCGCCTGTCTATAAAATCAGTATAAATCCTCGAAATATCATTTATTTACCGATTAGTGTTCAAAGTATCAACAACATTATGCTGCGCATCTTAGACCAAGAAAATCGTCTAGTGAATTTTCGATACGAGACAATCGTAGTTAATCTCGAATTAAAAAAGATTTAATGGGTATTTGGTTTGGTGAAAATACCTTGCTTAAAGGATATGTTTCGTATAATAAAGCGCAGACCAATGCATTATAAGATTCCGGTTGGTGTCCGACTACTAATAATCCAAAATTGAATTTTCTCGATAAAAAGAAGATTTACATCAGTATTCCGCTCACACATTTACTGGGAGTATTTGAAGACTAAGAAATATATGATGCTAGTAAGACAAGAACTTATATTAATTCGTAGTCGTACAGATAATAATTGCTATCAGAGCGATAGCATAAAAGATGTGGAAT
>WYDF02322316.1:0-14361 GCA_009867245.2 Adranes taylori
TGAAAATATCGTTTTTATCAAATATATTTATTTTGTCATAATATTCTTGTCATATTTTTAATTAGCATCTTTTTGGTTTTTGAACGAAAAAAATCGGTCTATTATTACAGATTTTAATGAATCAAAAAAGTAATCAAAAAAAATAAATCAAATTATTTTATTGGCTTAAAATCTGTGATTTTTTTCGTTCAAAGACCAAAAAGATGCTAATTAAAAATATGACAATAATATGACAAAATAAATATATTTGATAAGAAACGATATTTTCATATTACGTATAATAAATTAAATTTCCTAGAAAAATATTTTATGGGTTTTGCATACGTATGTCTGGCATCGCCCTATCCAAGATTAGAGTAAACTTTTACAAAACATTTATCCATCAATAAAAGCAGGCAGAAAATTCATGGCAATGTGTCGCACAGATGCGAAATGCAATGAACAAAAATTGCTTTATCAGATTGTCAGTAATAACATATTTCTTGAAAAATAGGTATATTTGCAAATGAAAGAATATTTGCTAAACTGTAAAAATTGTAAACCTAGACTTTAGTTTAACCATGTTTGAGAATATTGAGATGTCATTAAATTCATATCACTTACATATGTATCAATTATAAAAACTAGTAACATTTTTTTTATTTGTAAAGATATAAAAACTTGAAAAATTCTAATATTTTTGCGCCCCCCCCCTATTTTTGCGGCCCCCAAGGGGGGCGTGGACTCCCTGTTAAGAATCCCTGGTCTAGGGTATCGTTTCAGAGTAAGTAATGCGAAATATCAAAATCTTTAAAAATATACAAGATGTTACTAAATTTTTATTATTACTCAAAATTGAAATGTTATAAAGATGTACACATGTTGATTGCATTTTAAAGGTCTCTACTCTTCCCAAATTTCACCAATGCTACTTATTTTAATTTCCCCAATCAATATGCATTCAACGATTTTTAATATCTAGTATTACAAAAAAAAAATGTGAGGAATGTTTTCAATAAGCAGGTCGCAAACCTGGTATGGAAAGAACAACTTATATGTGATGGCGAAACCGAGGCACTAAAAATTTTTTTTCGTACAAACTTTATTAATTATATCAAATATAGAAACCTGAAGACTACAAATAATGTAAATAATTCTTAAATAATATTAAATAATTCTTAACCCATATGATATAAAAATAATAAAATATATATTTAAAATCGAAAAAATTTAATAAAAATCTCAGAACATAATAATAATTCATGTTCATGTTTTATTTATTGCATTAAAAACATAATTTCCATTTCTCCGCGCTGCTTCCAAAATATTTTTATTTTTTATTACTTTATCTGCTTTTACTTTTGCTGCTGTTAATCTATTTTTTATCCCCCATAATTCGTTAATTGAACAGAAAATTCTCTCAATATATGCATTGGATGTTGGAATGTTAAGTATAAATTCAATTAACTTTTGTCGTTAGAAAAATTGCCTTTTCGTAGTATATATGCCCCTAATTGTCCTTTTAATGTTCTCTTCCGTTTAAATGTTCCACAATTTCTTTAATTGTGAAAATTTCATTAAAAATATCATCAATCCTTGCGGCCACTCATCGCAGTCATTCTTTGTAGATATTTGGAACTAATATCGTTGTTAACAGAACTCTTGAATCTTAAATACAAGTTTTTTGTGTAAATTTTCAATTTCGAAGAAACCCGGCCAAATGAACCAATTACCGAATCATTATTCGAAAAACCGGACTGTTGCAATAGCAACATTGGACTGACTATAGAATAGAATTTATGTTCTATATTTCCTACCTTTTTTAATGTTTCTGATATAAATAACATTTTCTGAAATATTTTTACGTGGCAACGTCGCATTCTACTGAAAATATTGCAGATGGACTAATTCCATTAGATGCATGCTTCACGATACTTTGTGCTTCCGAAATTTCGGCCTTTCCTTGAACTGTACATATTCATTCACACAGATATTTTTAGAACATATTAGAATAGAAAATTAAAAAATAAATTGTGTTGTATATAGAACATAACAAAACAAAAACAATATAGGAAATAAAAATATAAAATATACTTACATGGATGTAATTTTTGCATAGATATGAATTTTTCCAATTTTCTTCTAAGTACTATTTCCGCACCGTACATGCCTTGAGTACCATTGTCGACTAACAGAAAGTACGAATGACGATTATTCAATACGGCTAATTTTGATCTAAAACCAAATTGTAATTATTACACTTTTTTATTTTCCCTTGCATATATAAGAATGTTATAATATGTAGCAATGTATATTAGAGTCATATATTAGAGGCAAAAAATAAATAGTTTATGCAAATGTTTATTGCGTAATAAAACAAAAATTTTAAATTAAATTTTGTTAATGAAAACGCTCCAATTTGTGTAAGATTTTGTAAGTGACACGTGTCTAGAACCTCAGAAAAGGAGAAGCTGAAGAGTAAAATAAAGCCGCACGAAAATATTCTTGCACTAATTCCTTTACAGCAAAAAGCCTTTCTTGCCCTCTGGAATTGGTAACCAAATTTTAATAATAATAATAATAATAACAAGCAGGGTGGTTATGAAGGTCAGCTAATAACAGCTGGGCCACTATAGCGTACACACGTATCCGAATCTCTCAGAGAAGGAAAAAGATCTCATACCCCCAATGGCCTGGTGAGAAAAGGGATTTTTTTGCCGGCGACTCCCTAGCCCCTAAACTGTGAAATACACTCGGGTCTGTGGGCAGCAGCACAACATCTCCCGCCAACAAAATTTCCGGGTTAACTCCCAAGAAGAAACTACGCACTTAGTTCCGAAAAATAAAAGAGAATCAAGTGAAACCAGTTCCGCAGATGCCTGTAGCTCGAGATGCAGGTTCTCTAACGAGGAAGAAAGTGTGCGAACCCGGGTGTGCGAAGAAGGGCTGCATGAACAGGATGCATACGATCTGGCTGAATATGCATCCTAAACACTCAAATATGTCCAAACAGCATCTTCGGGACTACGTAGCCTATCTTAAAAGGCAGCACTATCAGTTATTGCGGGAAGATAACAATGAAGATGTAAATGACCCCAACAAGATCTGCGCAGAACAGACCAGTGCAAATAATGCTGCGTACGCGTATATTGAGAATTAACAAGGAAGACAACGCCATCATTTTCCTAAATTCTTGCCAAAAGAAGAAAATATTACCACGGTTAACCGTGTGTTAGAAGGGATAGTCTATCCTAATGCCGACTTAATAAGCATAAATTAAGATGTATACAAGGCTACATTAGAATTAGCCCCGGAAGAGAAATGTCAAAGTGGCACAAATTGCTTAATAAGAGAAAGTAGCTGGAGGGACAAATTAAAGTAAAGCGATAGGAGATTTAAAGACCACAAAGTGTGGTGGATTATATAACTAGTGAGAGAAAATACATTCCGAAAATTCTAAAGATCATAAAAAAGATCAGATCTTCACACAACACACTCAATGAAGTTATTCTAGTAACTATTAAACAAAAGCACATTGACCAACTTCGAGTGCTATTACAAGTCGAAAGAAAACTCTGTCGAAAAATTATATTCATTAGTGACAACTTCACTTTCCGTCACAAACCCTCTACGCTACTTCAGAAACAACATATGGGAAATTCAGGAAGCCCACCTTCTGCCTATGAGCTTGAAGCTTTCTGGAGAGACATCTAGGAACACACGGTACCATGTCATGTACAGACTCCAGCTATGACGTTGTTTAACTCCTTTTGTGAACGTCACGCCCAAAATCAGGATACTTGTCCATAACAGGTGATGAGATAAAGAGAGCTTTGAAAGGCGAAAAGAACCTCGCCGCGCCTGGACCAGACAGTATAATGAATTTTTGGTGGAAAAAGTTTACTTGAATGCACGTATATCTGGTCAGAGAATTCACATTGTATCTCAGCGGAGAAGAGTCTATTCCACCGAGCTTTACAGAAGGACGGACAATATTGGTGCACAAAAAAGGAACATCATCTGATCCAAAAAATTATAGGCCCATAAAATGCTTAAACAGTTGCTATAAGATATTTACTAGCATCTTAAATGAAAGAATAAAATGCCGTGGATCTAAGAGAGGCTTGGCTGGTTGCAAAGAAAATCTTCTAATTGATATGTGTGTCATTAGAAGAAAGATTAGCCACGAAAGATTAGCTAATTGCACGCAAACACTTACGTCGCAATAGTCAACTCACTTTGTCATTAAAGCTGACAAAAAAAGCGATGTAACGAACCCAGTCCGTTAAGTCAACTGTTTTACATGGATGACTTAAAACTTTACTTTCCCGGCGAAAAGGAGTTAATCAACTCCTTAAACATAGTCACCAGGTACACTACTATTGGTATGGCATTTAGATAAGATAATTGCGCAGTGCTCCACCTTAGAAAAGGAAGACCGGATGTAGAAACGGCAGATATTCAGCTTGCCATGGATCAACCTTGTCACACCTTAAAGTTGATAAGAGGTACTTATATCTTGGTATGAGTGTAAGTCATATACATGATGCGTTCAATATCAGAGACACTCTCAGCAGTTACTACAAAAACACCATCAATAAAATTAGCGCTTCAAATTAAGCGCAGCCAACAAAGTTGTCGCTATAAATATTCTTTCTGTTCCGATACTATTGTACAGTTTTGGTATCATAAAATAGCGGCAAGATGAGCTGAAAATCCTTCACCGATCTACTAAGAAAGTGATGCATATCAATCGCAGCATCCATCCTAGGTCTTCCGTGCCTCGTGTTTACCTTCCGCGAAGTGAAGATGGTCGAGGTCTTCGGTGGTCGAGTATTGAGTCAAAGCATGGTCGTATAATAATCAGAATGGCGAACATGGTTATCAACAACGTAGATGCTCCTCTTATGAAATTTGTGTATGAGCACGAATTAGCGACTGTAGGGTCAATCCTATATAAGGCTGCAAGAAAAGCGTCCGAATCCATTGGACTATCTTTCTCGACAGATGTACAGGCTAATAGCCGTGAAGCAATGAACGTGATGGAGTTAGACATCGAGGCTGCCAAATAGGTAGTTCGAAAATTAGAATTAGCAATATTCAAACAACTCCATCAGGATAAACCTATGCATGGCCAATTTTATAATACCATTGCCGAATTGGAGCTATCACTACATTTAACATTCGGTTTCTTAACATCTGCTGATCTGCGATCTAAGACTGAGGAATTTATTCTTGCTTGCCGAGATGGTGTCATAAACACGCTTGTGTACCGTAAGAATATTATGGCCGTCGAGGTGGCACATACGAACTGCCAAGCAGGCAAGTCTCAACCAGAGATATTCTTTTCACATGCCCGGTGTACGCTAGAACTAAATATATCCAGCGCCATAGTGCTATTATTCCTTAGTGCTATTATGCCTTAAAAGTGTTATTATTCCATCTGCGTCATTCTTATGGTATTGACAACGAACCGGTTGCACCCTACGTTGCTAAGGATACCGGAGTTGAAAAAGGCACCGTTAAAATAGTGAGGACAGCAGGCCGGAGGCCGCGGCAATTAGAGTATGCCGCTGGCCGCGACAATGAAACAATACTGCTGACGCGGCAATGAAACAATACCGCAGACCACGGTATTGCGGACAGCAGAGCTTTCCGCGCCATAGAAAAATATGGGGGCCAGGTGCGAGGCAAAATTTCCGGGTGAGCTAGTATACATATATAAAAATGGATGTTGGTATATATATATATATATATATATATATATATATATGAGAATAATAAACTTAGATAGAGTTTGACCAAACAATCTGAAAGAGGGTAAATATATGTATTTTTTCAGGGAGAAGGTTCTTATACTATCCACTTTGTACCTCGGCACTAGATGGCGCTGCAGTACATCAACTTCTACACTGTTTAACCAGTCGCCATGAAAATTGATGTACATAGGTATTTGAGTACGAAGAATATTTTCAACGGGAAAACTTCTGTTTTGGTTGTTAAAACGGGAGAAACCGAAAAAACGGGAGAAAACAGGAAAACAACAGGTTACAACAGGAAATACAACGGGTTTCTGTTTGGGTTAGGTAGCACCGGGACGCCGAGAGGACGGTAACGGGACCCCCGATACCCACGGCAATGCGGACAGCAGAGTTCTCCGCGCCAAAGGCGCGGCAATGCGAACAGCATAGCTAGCCGTGCCAGAGGCTCAGCAATGCAAACAACATAGCTAGCCGCACCAGAGGTAATGTAGACAGCAAAGGTAGCCGCACTACATGCGCGGAAATGCGCAAAGCGAACAGCAGATTACGTGCTCCTCTAAACATAGATAATACACTTGCTCACACGCAAACGAGCATTTTAACAGGTTAGACCAAAACCACTCTATATATTACAATATAAGAAAGCTTGCAAAATACTTTGTTATATTTGTTTATAACGAATGACTGGATTATTTGTTTAGCCAACTGAACGATGCGTGCGATTTTTCCATATTGACTTTAATAAATATTAAAACTTAAAGTACAATGTATTTTTTGTTTTTGTATGTACTTTGTATTTGTGTGTCTATGGTGTAGATTTATATGGCTCTGTATACATATGTGGTTGGAGAGACAGAAAGAATTTTTATAGATAATTAAAATGGACAAGAAGATCTCTTTAATCTACTTTAGTGTACTTCACTTTAGTGGTATTAAAGTATTATGTAAACTGTATATTGTGAAGCATGAAATTTTGTAAAGTATGAAATATTTCATGTGATTTGTAAAGTGTTTTATAGTGTTATCAAATTACCAATTAACAAATTTTTAAAGTGTATTTATTTACAAAAATTTCAAGCTACTACTGTATTATTTTTTTTTTTCTAGTCAAATCAAGATATTTTTTTAAAATGACAATACAAACATATATTTTTATGTACAACTGCAAATAAATCTATCTATTTATCTATCTACTCGTAAAGTATATTTAAAAATGAGCCATTCGTACTTAAATTGCAATTAAGCAGCACGTAGGTAAGTGAGTCATCTGACATTACCTTAATCCGTTTTTATTAACTGATTCCAGATACGTAGTGAATAGCAGAGGGTACTGATGACGACTGCCATCTATGCCAGCAATGGTCCATCTACCCTACTTAGTCTTTAAGCTAATTTGATGTTCCCTTGAGTCGATATGCAGTTTTCGAAATGACTAACTTAACTAATTATTAAATAATTATTATTTATGTTCTTAAAGCAAAACTATCATACGTACTATTTTAATTTTTTCAAACCAACATGAAAATAAATTGGTTGGCGCCAGGTGACTCAAAAAACGCGCCACTGGAGATATTGAACAATGTTTACTAACAAAAACATCTAACGGCCATTGTCTATGTATGACAAGCAAGTAAAATGACATCGAACTCAATGTACAAATATGTCATTTTTGATAACAATATTCAAAATCTTCAATATGTAAGCAAGAACCAAACAAGCAAAAATACAAAATTTCCATCATTGTCCTTCTAATAAATACAACTAAATATGAAAATCATGCAGTGTATAAAAATTTTAAATCATCTCCAATATTTTAATGTCAACAAAACTCCTAGAAAGAGTTTCAGTACCGTTTTGAATAAAACACATTCACTACGATATCAACAGAATCGTTTCGTCATAAAACCTTTACTTATAAAAACTGGTCTCACGAGAAAACTTATGCATACGCAGCAAAGGAAATTCCCCGAACTATTGTATTTTCCGCATCTATTGCGATGGCTACATAACAAAATTAAATTTAAATATCTGAAGAAATCCTGGGATCCCGAGTTTTCCGAAGGCGCTTTTATTTTTGGAACGATACATGCTATTTGTAAAATAACGAATATCATTTCTAGAAATGCACCTGATGAACTTAAGGTAATTTTAAACAAAAATAAACATATATATATATATATATATATCTATTTATATATATGTAAATTAAATTAAATAACCTTTATTGGCATATCTGAACTACAAATTCCTTAATAACCAGACAACAACAAAAATATTACCTGAAATATTACATAAAAATATTACCTAAAAATTCCCCCCCCCCCCCCGGGTGAAGAGAAGGCTATTCTACTTTTCATCCCCATCAATGTTTCTTCCCTTCAAATTACCCACAATATTGCCTTCATCTTCCCCTTTAATAATTCCTATTACCAACTATTACTACTTCCCGCACCTCATACCCCCTTTTTAATACTCACTATCTACCTCTTTCCACCATTCCTTCTTCTTTTCCCCTTCATCTACCCTTTATACCTCCTTATTCTTAACCTTACTCACTTACATATTACTTTGCTTACTTTTAGATGCCCCTAACAGAAAAATAATTATTGCCCAGACTAATTGTAATTATTGCGGAGATTAAAATTAACTTGCAAGTTGTCGAAAAAAATTCTATGTTTCTGAGAACAGGTAGAATGCGGAATTAAAAGAATTATTCATGCAGGCATTTTAGAAAACGAGCATATGTATAGATATTCTCTCTGACCTCATCTGTTTGGAGTGTATGTAGAAAATTCTTCACCATCCTCAGTCAGAAAGCCCTCAAGGAACGCAAGTGCTATGAGGAGCATGAAGCTGACACTGACAGATGGGCAAACAAATCTAGACGTTGAGTAGACAGCGAGTGAGAGTAGAGCGATGAAACTTGCAGGACTTACAACATCAGGTTATGTTACTCATGTCATATGAAAACTGGTACCGGTAAGGCCCCATAGAGGTTTTGGTGAGCCCCATCTTTGCAAACAGAGGTGAATCCCACATAACTACAGACTGACAGTCTAGGTAGACGAGTTGGGCGACTTTCCTCTTGGTATAAAAAGGTAAATGAATTTACTTTGATAAAATAGAGTTTAATTAATGACAAATTAAGTGATTTGTTCTAGATTTTAATTCTGAAACTTAGTTACGGTAAAACTGCCCGTAGACACTGCATTTTTTCCAAACTAGTTTGTATAGGAAACATCTCCTTATGTAATAACAACATTTCAGAAAATCTAGCAATCCTGAATTATTAAAATGACTTACCAGTATCAAGCGTACGTAACTATCTACCAAAGAACTAAATTAGAACAAAGACAAATTTTCGACTTACAATACATTAACAAAAGAAGATGCCTTTACTTGTCGTATGTATAAAAGTTTCATTTTTCAATTTATTACTATTCAAAAATTAAATAGATAACAAAAAACTTTGGACGCGCACTGTAAAGATGACTTTCATTTTAACGATTGAAATGTACTAAAAAATGTTAAAAAATGCGTAATGATTACCTGAGTAGTCTTTGCTTTAGACTAGAATATCTAAAATAATAGGAGTATTAAACTTTCTGCAATAGATAACTTTAATTTTGCAGGATTTAGTAAGCAATGAAGCTGGAGAGAAGCTCAAACAATTGATGTCGAAGAAATTAACATTTACCCAAAGACAGGTGATTGCATTGCAGCCAGAAGATATCAAGTTATTTGTTCCAATGAAGGTGCAATTAGTCAGAGATCGGAAATATGAAAATAGGTTAGATAATTTTTTACATTGTGCAACTCATGTTCATATTAATTCAGATAGATTACGTAATCCGATCCGCGAGTCTTCATAATCATTTACAAGACCGTCTACCGTCTGCATTATCAAGGAGTTATAAAGAATTCAACAATTCTTCAAATGCCTGAACAATATGCGCTATGGGGACAAATCTTCAACATATCTCTGTTTCAAACCAGTCTGATTTGATGAAATAGAAAAAGAATGGCCTTGAATGTTCCATCCATATACCAGTGTTAAGTGTGCTATATTTTTTTGTGTGCAAAAAATAATAATTCTATCGGCAGAATAAGGTAATCAAACGTTTTCGTCGGTGGAAGTTGTCAGAAAATTTCAGATGCTTTATACATTGGAGCATGGTTGAAGCATTGAAAGCGCCTTCTCCAATTGTTCCTGTCATTGACGAAATTGTTAAAAATGGATCACGTGCCACTTGACTTGCCACAGATATTTTTGAAATAATCACATTCAGTGGGGCTTTCTTGCACCACTGATTTGTCTTCACATGTGCCTTCAATTACTACCTCATCTTCTGTGATTAGACAAGCACACTTTAATTTTATAGTAATGCTCACATTTTCAATACATTTTGTAATTCACTAATTTTCCTCTCACGAATAAATCTGCACCAATTAAAAAAAACTAGTAAGGCGATTTTTCGCTAAAAAGAGATTAAGTATTCATCAAAATATCTCTGAGCGTAGGACACAGAAGAAAATGGATTTCCTGAAGTATTTATCAAAATAATTACGTAGGATGTATGAATAAAAATTTGATGTATTTTTTAAAATACATTTGAAAATCCTTTTCTTGTGTAGCAACAAAAATCCAAAAACAATAGATTTACTGTGGTATTTATTAAAACAACTCACATAATACAATATAACACAAAACAATAACAGATTCAAGTGCTTTGGAGTAATTGGTTAATTAGGAAAACAATGGTGCTCCTACTCCAAAATAGAATTTTATCCAAAAAAATAAGACACCACAACTGTGTCATTATCAGATTAAAAGAAAATTAAAACAGAGGCACAAAATCATCAAACATTCGTTCGCAAACATGAAGTCTTATAGAAAATTCAAACGTTAATAATAAAGCAATCAAAATGTGATCTAATAAACAATAATTCAGCTATAAGCACATTTAAACTTTAAAAGTTGATAAGGTTAGAGTAAGATAATCTTTTTATGAAACCATATTGATGATGTTAAAATCCACCACAAAAGGCTTTAAAGAAGACAAGGTTAGGCGAAATGAAATAGGAGGAATATGTGAAAGAAAAAGAGGAATGGAGAGAGGAGGGAAGGAAATGTTGGGAAGAAAAAGAGATAAAGGCAAGGGAAGTTATAAATGCTATAAGAACGGAAGGAGAAACGTGGAAATATTTGAGAGGTAGTAAGAAGGAGAAGATGGGTAGAGAGAAAACAAGTATAAGTATAGGAGAGTGTGAGGAAGCATGATAACAAAATTTGATAGAGGGGGTGAATGGGGCTACTAGTGTTAATATAAAAAGAAGTGATATGATAGAAGAGGAATAGAGTGGAGAAAAAATTACAATTGAACAAGTAAGGGAAGAAATTAGGAGAATAACGGGGGGGGGGGGGGGGGGAGGCTGGGACGGGGATGGGGGCTGGGGGGGGGTGAAAGGAATTAAAGGTGGGGGGGGGAAGAGTGGGAAGAGGAGGGGGGAGGGGGGGGGGGGGGGGAGGGGGGGGGGGGGGGGGGGGGGGGGGGGGGGGGCAGCTGGACATGATATGGTGTCTGTGGATGTATGAAAGGAATTAATGATGAGTGAAGAGAGTATGCCGGATGATTGGAAGCAAGGAGAGATTGTGCCGGTTTATAAAAGTGCAAATAGGAGAGATGTGAAGAATTACATGGGGATCACGAATGGTACATATATAAATTATACAAGAATTATAAATAGTAAATTAGAAAGTGAAATGAGTGAGAAAAAGATCTTGTCAGAAAGCCAAACATGTTTTGTGAAAGGAAAGGGAGTAATGGACGACGTTATAGTATTAAATTTTATAATAAATGAGGAGATAAAGATGGGTAAAGAGTTATACATACCATTTGTTTATTTAAAGGCGGCTTTCGATAAGATTGATAGGAAAAAGTTATGGGTGAAGATGAGTGGTAGGGATATCAACATCTATGTTTCTGATTTCGAAGAGGATGATGGGGGCAGGATGATGGCGTGAATATAGGTGGTAAAAGAATATAATTTCTAAGCTACGCGGATGACATAGTATGTATGGCTAGTAGCAGGTAGGAAATGAAAGAGTTAATTGGAATGGTGAATAGATATATGGAAAAGAGGGTTATGTAAGTGATGGTATGCAAGAGGAGGGGTAGAGAAAATAGAAAGGATAAATGTGAGATAAATGGGTTAAAAATTGAAAATGTTAAGAAGTATAAATATCTGGGATATATGTTGATTATTGACGGGAGTGTGAGTGGACATGTGAGTATGGTAGTAAAAAAAGCGGTAGTGGTTGCAGAGAGATTAGCGAATGTATGTAAGGTAAGGTTCGGCGATTCGATCAAAATGAGAATGTTAATTTGGAATTTGTGTAAGGAGAATATTGATGTATGGAACAGAGGTATGGGCGGTGAAAGAGAGAAAGGAAATTGAGAGAATGGGACTGAAATATTTGAGGAGAATATTGGGATTATACAGATGTACACCGTCTGATATAATACTACAGGAGTTTAATGAACAAAGAACATGGATAAATGGATAAAGGGTGTTAAAAAAACTGATCAAATATGAAAAGAAAGTTATGATAGGAGAAGAAGGGAGACATGTGAAGAGAGTATATATATAGAGATATTAAGATACACAAGAAATGGAAAGGTCATAAATAGTTTGGCGAAAAATCGTATGAGAGGTGTAGATCGTCGATGGACAAATGGTATAATAGGGTAAATGAAGATAGGATTTGCGAGGGGACGGTGGAGAAAATGTTGATGGATGTAGAAGAGCAAAAAAAGAAGTGTGCGGATGAAGGAATGCAGGTATAATAGAAAGTTTGATGAATTCGAAGTGATTGGGGGTTGCCGGTGTACTTGTTGAAAGGAAGGCTTGCAAGATTTAGATGTGGAAATGAAGAAATAGGGAACAGATATTGGATGAGTGTTGATGAAAGGAAATGTAGAATGTGCAATGTAGATGAAAGTAGACTAATGGGGTCACTGGATAAAAGTATTTGAGGAAAAAGGTTGTATATAGTTCAAAAGAGGGAGGCGAAGAATTGGAGAAGACGCTTCAATGAAAGAGGAATGGGAAGAAAGATAATGGAAGAAATCATGGGAGAAATCGACAGAAGAAAGAGGGAGGTGGTTGAGAGGAGAACGAATGTAGGGGAAGAGGGCTGAACATGACGGAAAGGGAAGAGGGTAAATAGAAGAACTAATGGGACAGGAAGAAAAACAAGGAATAAAGCAAAAACCAAAAAAAAAGGATTAGTTAATAAGTAGGGAAAAGAATGATGTACAAAAAGGAGGAGAAGGAGGGAGAAAGATTAAAAATAGAGGAAAGAAAGAGGCGGTGAATGGTTAGACGGTATAGTGGGGGATGTAGGGTTTAATTTCAATTTATTATCAATTTAGAGCTTTAGGTTTAAGAATTTTATATGGATTAATTTGTTTAAATATGAAATATGTTTTATGTAATGTAGTTTGCAGTGTATTGTTTGCAGATTTTTTTATGCTAACTAAAGGTTGTTGTATTGTATGGTTTTTGTATTATAGATTTAAACAGGAAAAAGAATTGTTTTCGTGGTAAAAAATTTTTGTTACATTAATTATACAGCAAGAGATAGGAGTTAAACGTTTGAAACCAATGAAACATGGTTTAAAGATCACAATCATTACCTTAACATAAATTCCAAAATAAATGGGCTGGTAAAACAAGTTACAATTCACATGTTATTAAAACTATGAAAAAATGAAAATTTAATTTTATAAAACTTTAAAATTTGACACGTGGCTTCATCGTAACAACGCATGTAATGGCTGCTTTACTAAATTATAAAATTTATCTAACCAATCAAACTTCTTAAATTACAAGAATTAAACTATTAAAATTAGACAGATAACATCTGCAATCCGTCTAACAGTAAACTAATGCGTCATAGGCACATCAATCATGATTCAAAAATTTCTTTAAAAAATCGAAGTTTTTTTATTCAAGAATTTGCCTCAGTTTAAACTATTGACTGTATGAACCAAGTAAAATGCTTACTATGACAAAGTTCTAAAATTTTAGCGTCATCATTTATAGAGAAATATTAATGTGAACTTAATGTATGCTCAGCAAAATTAGATTTTCAATACGATTCAACCTAATCGCATTCAAATGTTCCTTAAATCTTACTTCAAACCTGTTTGTCATGCCTATATAAAATTTCTTGCAAGAACCACATTTTAAAGAATAAACACCTGGTAGTTCGAGCGGGACCAGTTTATCTTTATTATTTTCTAATGAGGAAAATTTATTAATGTTTTTAAAGCCAATATTGATATTAATATAATTTTAGCATGACTGTACCACGTCGGGCTATCCAACATACTTGAAGCTTTCCTTTATATCTTCAGAAAGATTTTTTTTATAGTTTTATCATCAAACCCATTAACTAAACTCAAACCTCTAATTTTATTGACTTCTAGTACAAAATTTTGAAATCACATGGGGATATTTAAGGCGTTATGTGTTTATGTTGCGTATTCTGGCATTCCAGAATTAGCCAAGAAAAGCAACGTCTTGTTGTAGCATATAAATATATTTGAAAACA
>WYDF02322327.1:0-14360 GCA_009867245.2 Adranes taylori
TGAGAGGATTGGAGGGAGAGGCTTGGAGAGACCGAGACGGTTGGAGATTGGGAATCGGAAGACGGAAAACGTTATAAGCCGATGCATATATATATACTATTTTGCTGAGACATCAAATAATTATTTCAAGATCAAAACATATGTCGCGATGAACTATTTACCTATTTACAAACACCAAATATTTCATGACCAACTTGTTTAGGATTTTTCTTCTAAACTCAAAACTATTTCTTGGTTTTTAATTTTAATTTCTGCGTGATATTTAATGTTATTTTTTTCTTTATAATTGTTGAATTTTTAAATTATAATGTAAACCTCTTAACTTTGTGACAGCTACTTTTTTCCCACACGCTTGATGAACTTGTAAAATCTCTTGCTCATACTTTTTATAAAATAAGTACAATGCTTCAGCAAATTAATTGAGTTTTATTCAAGAACTTCAACAAGTATCAAGTGCACAAGCGGCTACAGATTGCGTAAAGTCATATAACTTACACAATTAAAATTAATTAGTTTTCCCACGTTTGTTGAAGGATTCCGTATAACACATTGTCAAAAGCATTGAAAAGAAAATTTTTAGAGCACATAAAATGAAGATTATTTGAAAAGAAGCACAACTAGGAAAAGTTAAAAATTAAAAAATTATTGATGCCTCAAACTATATAGAGAATATGTACGCTCCATGGTTTTTTTTTTATTTAGAGCGGATCTTAAAGGTAAATGTGCAAGCGTGAGAAGTCTATGAGGATGGAATACCGCAATGCTCATCCCATCCCTTGCCATACAAATACTTGCCCAGCAAGGCAATAAGACGCAAACGCTTCGCCGACTCTTTAAACTCTTGAGGCAGTCGCCCTGGGACCGCAGAACACTGAGTAGAACTTTTTGAGTAACTCGGGTCCCGGAGAAGTGACATTAATTTCCTCCAGCCCGTTGCTTGGCGCATGGCTTTTAGCTGCTTTTCCGTGCACATGTGCCGTGAATGACATGTTCTTGTTCAAAGTAACTCCGAGGTAGTTAATATGTGGAGATGTTTTGTTTTTCTCCCCGACAAGAGTCAGCTGCGGCTGTCGTACTTTTCTCTTCCCGCTAAACAATATTGCCTCTATTTTCTCTGGGACCACTTACAGGTTACGGTTCTTTATCCACATTTCTACTATTTTCATCGACGTATTTAAAGCTGATACCAGTCTGGAGACCTTTTTAGCTACCTCAATCAATGCTATGGCGTCAGCGAAGGCGATAATCTGGACGCCTACCGGTAGCTGTTGTCTTAGCAGATCGTCGTAAACTAAGTTCCATAAGAAGGATCCCAGAACGAAGCCCTCGGGTCCCAAAACGCGTTTTTAACGTCCATCGTGCATTGCACAAAGTCTCCGCGTGTGCGTAGTCCCTGTAGAAGCATCATTCGCTATTCTTACCACCTTTTCAATTGCGTTTACGCTGGACTAATTCTTTTGAAAGCCAAATTGGTTCCCCACTAGTCGTCCCTGGTCTTGAAATCAGCACTCGATCCGGCCTAGGAGATGTCTCTCGAGTACTTTTGACATTGTATTTAGTAAAGATATGCTTCCATAGGTCGAGTGCTTCCGAGCCTTGGGTATTAGAATGAGAGTGGCCTCTTTCCAAGGTTCAGGGAATTCTCCATTTTTCAGACATCTATTGAAGACCCTCAGCAATAATTGGCTGTTTGCCTCTACTAGAATCGTTAAGACTTCGTTAGGGATGGAATCTAGTTTCGGAGCTTTCCGCTTCTTAAGTCCGTGTGTTGCGAAGCTCTTCCTCTGTAAACAACGGAATGTTAGTTGTGTTTACGGCAGTGCAGTCTAATAAACGTCTTGGTTGGTGGATGGGGAATAGGGTATTTAATATTTCTTCCGTATTATCCGGTGCGCTTGGTCTGGAGCGCAGTCTCTTGCTGGCAATTTTGTAGGCAGTCCCGAACGGATTTTTGTTTAGGTCTTTGAGTAGGTCTACCCATGATTGTTTTTGGCTAGCATAAATTGCTTTGGATAAAGTCTTTCTAGCTGTTCTTGCTGGTTGCTCTTTGATCAAAATTGTTATTGCCTACTTGTTTGACTTTCCCCTGGTATTGGCGCCTTAGCAGAAACGCAATAGTGCGTAAGGACGCTATCTTGTTATTCCACCAGTACACCACTCTTTTCTGGTGTCGTTGTCCTCTTCTGGGGATAACGTTCCATGTATTAAAGAGTTGAATTTAATGGATGAAATAAGTCACTTATTACCTTTTATAATTAAACTTTTACTCTGAAAGTAGAGGTAATTGCTTCTTACCATTACAGTCCGAGGAGAAAGTTTTAAAGAATTCAAACTTAAAAACTTTTATGATTTGATATGTTTTAGGCAACTATTATGTAATTAATAACATTGCATTGTCACGGTAGTGCTTCTTGTTTAGAACTTCTCAGTTGTTTTACCATCTCCAGTATTCTTCTTTTAGATTCCTTTTCTAAGTTCCACAGTACTCTAATTTCCGATCTGCATTTTTCCGATATTATTTCCCCACTATACTGGTTTTTAGAATCAGTGATTTACAGAAATAAGCTCGCACCATTTTCCGCAGCCGATTATCAAGAAGCTTCACTAAGTAACTAGGTTATAAGTTAATACTTTATTCTTCATTATTTCATCACAAACTAAAATCGGAAACGCATAAGCATTTTCTACCCCAAAGGTAGTAAAACAATTGTTTCTAAAATAGAAAATCCATTTAAAATAAAATAATTTTCAATACTAATAGTATGTTACATGTCTATCCCAATAGATGATGTTCATACAGACTTCAACAAATTAAGTTTTTTAAAAATCTGAAAAAATAAATGAAAATTATAATTAATTAATTTTAATAAGTACATAACACCAACAAAATAACTATCATTAGAATATTTAATTATAACAAACGCATTATTACAAGGGATCATCCGCATCTTTTTTATTATGAGTATCACTGTCGTAACATTTGAAAGACTACAATTAACTCACTAAGCCACCAACCGCCTGTTTCTTAGAAATGAAAATTCGTCTTATCAATTTTTAATTTACAAATGCAATCACCATTACACTTGTTAGAAGAGTTGGTAATTGATGTTTCGTAATTAGTCGGTATTACAAGCCCTAATGAGAAGTAAGTGAGATAAGGCATCCTTGTACCAATTTACAAACGAGATATTAATTGCAACAAAGACAGACTAAACAACTAAGTCATTGAAATCCCTAGCCACGCTATTTTCTCTATAATATACAGATAAGCTGCATACGAATTTACATGAAGAGTAAATAGAATCTATAGTGCTGCTTTTCTGATAAAGCACGGACACTGAGCACGGACACTGATCATAGGTACGTAATATCAAGAAGGAAATATCATTACAATTTTTAATTATAAGAGATCTTAAAAAATCGGATGCTCCAAGATGTATGGCGCCATTTCACCCATTATTATAAGGGATAATCGGCATCTTTTTTATTAGGACTATCACTTTATTCGGAGTATACTTAAGAAACATTAATTACCAACTCTTCTAACAAATGTAATGCTGGTTACATTTATAAATTAATAATTTATTAGGCGAATTTCCATTTCTAACAAACAGGCGGTTGGTGACTTAGTGAGTTAATAGTAGTCTTTTAAATGTTTCGACAGTGATACTCTTATAAAGAAGATGGTAATGATCCCTTATAAGAATGGGTGAAATGGCGCCATACATCTTGAACCATCTGCTTTCTTAAGATTTTTGTTATAATTATGAGGAAACTATCATTTCGAATTAAAATCGTAATGATAGTTTCCTCGTTGGTATTAGTACTTATTAAAATCAAAATCAGTGTTATGTGTTTTATCAGAAAAGCAGCACTATAGATTTTTTTTACTCTTCATATAAATAATTACATCATAGTATAAATATCTAGCTACCATATCTTATACTACTGTACAAGTTCAATTTATCTAAAGTATTTTATAGATATTCGTGTATATAAGGAACTAATTTATTTCTATGATCAGTGTACATTTCTCTGCTTTGCTTTAAATATTTGCGGCTACTAATTTGAAGGTAGAAAGTCTTAAAGGTTTTTTTTTCGGTTTTAATCTTTTTTGACGAAGTGACATTTGTTTGAAAGTAAATTAGATAATTGCTCACTTACGCTTAAGCATCTATTCTTAAAGAAATGAACACCCAAATATTATTCTCATGCGTAAAGAAGAAAACCAGTTTCTTTTCAATTCATTATTAGTTACAAGACAAGGAAAAAATTTAAAATGAGTGTTAATAAATTTAGCTGATTCTCCAAAATGACTTAAAAAAACATAAAAAGAAAAAAATCAGATATTTGCCAAATATTTAGAGAAGATTCGCCTAATTTGAACCGAATCTTGAATTTGAACCTACAAATTTTGTTTAAAAACCTTCAAAAATCAGGTAGAGGAAACCAAATAAACAGTAACTATCTAGAACCGAATTGCTATGCTACTACTTTATTGCTACGCATTTGCAATGATATATAAGTTCTAAAACCAAAGGTATATTCAAATAAAGAAAATGCTAACAGCGGTTCATTCTAGGCAAGTGAATGTTTGAATTGAACTACAGGTTTCTTGAATTGAACCGACAAGAAAATAAATACTGGTAAGAGGGTAAGAGGGGCGATTAGGGTAGTGTAAAGATCCCCTATTACTTTCTAGGTACCGTTTTGCTGAATGCTTAGCAAATTCGCTTTAATACTTATTTTAATTTACCAGAATGAAGTTATTATTTTTATATATTCGAGTCAGAATATGTAAAGTTATACTCCCCCCAGTTAATCAACATTGAATAAATAAAATACTAGACTTTGTCATTGGTAGGGTTGCGAGTACACCTCTTAATTAATTCTACTAGCTCAATATAAATTTAACTAAACTCTGGACAATCCAAACACGTACAACTTGTCTCTCATGAGCAGAGATGTTAAAATAAAAGAGTTGACTAAGCTTAACAAAATGTATTGATAATGTAGGAAATGCATACATGCCAATGAATTAAATATTCGTATATTTAAAAAAATAACGCCATGCCAAATAAATAAATAAAACATTACTCATGCTTGATTATGACGTGCTAAGTAATTAATAAAAAATCCTGAAATCTGTTCTCAAATAAATATAGCTTAATTATCCTATTGATCCTCTCCTCGCAAACTTATTTTATCATTATGCACAGTTACCTTAGTAATTCATTTTAATTTATTTTAAGTTAATTCAATAAATAAACTTGATGCTTGCAGATTTAATGTAATTTAATTGAATAATTTATATTCAAAATAATTATTTAATCTATTACCGACTACTGTACACTACAAGGGCGCATGGCTAACTTTATATCAGTCGGTATGTATTGTTGTGTGTAAGAAATATATAAATATCAATGGGATATCTTTTCTCATGCAATTTTTAAAATAAAGATGTTATAAACACTTGTCGGTATTACAGATAAGTAAATTGTTAAGATAAGTAAATTAATTAGGGCAATTAATTACTGTAATTATTAAATATATATTTCCGTTGTATGTAAAATTGAAAGGTTATTTAAAAACGCATTTTATAATGAGCACGTATCAATTATTTTGTAAACAAATATAATAATAAATTTCAGCCGCTGTGCGCTATTAATAAGTTAAGTAGGGAAATTATGAATGCATGTATCCTGGAGTATTCGTGAACCAGAGATATAGTTAGTACCGATGGTATGTAAAGCTAAATGTTACGAATTGTGCATTAAAGCAAAGATAACTAACTGTCGCCGCTGCTGTTAGTACACACACAGATGTATTGTGTATTATATCTATTATATCTTGTACCTCCTGATCTCCGGATATTGGGTTTTGTTAAGAATATTATAATTTATTTTATGTTTTAACTCTCGCGAATACACTCTTTTCTATGGATACCCATAACGGGTCACAACGTGATGTGTGACGACTTTCACACGTTCAGTGGAAAGTAGCTAGAGATACACATGGCTCTTGGCCTATAAATAGGCGCGCTTTACGCATTTTGATAGAGTTCCTGTCTCCGAGCCATCGGGAGCAGTCAAGCTAGCTAGCATCAGCCAGACCAACCGAGCCAGTAGCGACCAGCGACATATGTCTACCAGTACACGTTTTGGTAAACGTATATTGGTACCAGTATACTTATATTAGCTGTATTGTAAGTGTGTATGAATAGCTTCACACCTTTACGCCTTCCTGATGCCTGTCTACTTGAAGTAACGTCGTCGAATTACGAGGGGCTACATAGTAATACCTGTCCGTACGTTCCGCTTGAGTGTATAATTGTAGTTTATGCCAGCGTGGTGCACAAGCAACGTGGTCGACTTACGAGGCGTTGTGTAAGTGTTCACTTGTGGCATATGCTAGAATTAGTCACCTGTCAACGCCAACAAACTAAGGGGTGTTGATAAAATTCCTTGACGTCAGTCCAAAGTGTATAATTGTGGAATATATCGGTGGCTGGGCACGAATAACGTCGACGAGTTACGAGACGTTTAAGTGTACAGCTTAGGTGTATACTAGAGTCAGTCACCCATCAACACCAACGTATTACGGGTGTTGTGAAAATTTCTTGCATCCCTGCACTTGAGTGTTTGATTTTGGCTTACATTGGACATTGGTGTTAGACACCCGGTAGCACGTCAGCATATTACGGGACGTTATATGGGTGTTCACTCCGGTTTATGCTAATATTAACCACTCCGTATCAGTAACATCATCGAGTTACGGGGTGTTACATTATTTTAGTGCTTTCCGGATTTCCGATTTTACCCTTTGTTTCTACCAAGTAAGTTAGATTTACTCTTACCTTCCGCCGTAAGTATGAGTGTCTGTTCATGTTTCAGATTTTTCCGCACTGGTCTTGTTTGATTATTTTATCACTGTATTGTTACGTTACTTTACCTGCACCGCTATAATATATGCAATGCGCCGTTTGTTTGTTAATTATTAATTATTGTTGTGATGACATTTATACAGCCGCTTAATTAACTTGCTTATAATTGCATCATTGCTTTGATTTAATATTTGTATTTGGACATTTATTCATTTGTTTATTATTGACATTTTATTGTGCATTAATATCTTTCTTTCTCTGGTTTGCCTAAAGAATAATAGACGGTTTTGTTAAAACTTTAATGGTGTTTCACTCATTAGTGGATAAGTTTATTGCAGCCACACGCAAGATCTGGGACACCTGGTTTACTTGCCAACTGCAGCTACCTAAGCCCTTCTGAGCCTGTGAGGACAGGAAGAACAACAACATCTATTCAGAAGTGCGGTCTCACTTAAAACTGACCTAACGCCCGAGGACGTTTTCCGAAGGCCGTTCAGTCTGTAACTATTTGCGCCATTTGTGACAGTCGCTAGGCTCCCCATTAGCAGTGTCTCGTGTGGGAGTTCCGTCAGCGTATTAAATAGATTACGAGATATAGATTTGGGGTCCGCACAGTGGCATCGGTGTCCCGCTCAATCTAGCGCTGTCATTGTACGACGACACTAAGCTGTAGTTACCGAGGTCGTTGCAGCATATTTTACTAAGTACTTTCGGCCATGATTGTCATAACTCAAATCAGAGATGAAATCTTCACACACAGGGAGCTTCACCTATTATTGATCTATTATCAATTAAATCAATATCTACCGAACCGGAGCACCGAACCGGTGCTCCGTGTGTTTTGCTTTCAGCTGATTCTTTAAGCAATCAAAGGCAACTCCCCTGTTACCTAAATTTTACCTGATTTAGCGTCCTTGAAGTATTTTTGCCCCCGGTGGAAAAAATGTGCTTCCTTTGATTCCCATAGAAATTCTCTTACTTATATGTAAGTGCAAATTTCTTATTGTTCTAAATTAGGTTTCCTGTCATGAATTGAAGTTCAAGTGATACTCAAGGTATTAAATAACTATTGCAAGTTTGCAACTAGTATGTATACCAATCAGAATGCTTGAATCACCAAACAATTCGAAGGAACCAACCATGTTGAATAAATTAGATGACTCTTGAATATCAATTCTATAAAAATTATATACAGTAAAACTTATTTTAAACAATGACAATTCCTAGCATTACAATATGTTGCAGTAATCTATTTTACTTTTTGGGAACACTTTGGCATAAATAATATGAACCCGCCTACGTCATTGGAGGCATTGCATCTTCCTTACTGATACTTTCGCATAAAAGCAAAACAATCGGTGGCTTTGTTATCATTATCTTGTGTTATTTTGGTATGCGTTCAAAAAGGCAGGAGGCAGTTGAATTCACAAAAATTTACAAAAATTCTGAAATGCATTACCCCCCCCCCCCCTTTTTTTCCTTTTCCTAAAAATTTTTCCATTATTCCTATCCCTCTTATTCCTCCTCTTAAACATTCTCTAGTATCACCAACCAACTTTCTTTCTTTCTCTGTCTTTCCAGTTCCGATAAATTCCATAACCCAGTGCTCCCATTTATCTTCTCCCGCAAATCCTACATACTCTCTCACTTTTTATCTTTCATATACTATATACGTATGTAATACGTATCGATATATGAAAGAGATAGGATTTATGTTTGAGATTTTTTTCTATTTCACCTCAGTGCATCTCTTGTATTAAAATTACTGCAATCCATTAACATGCAATTCAAGTAGGGGGGGGGGTCATAAGAAAGAACTTTTCATATAAAAAGTTTTTTCTGAAAAAATGTTTTCTTGTTCAAAAAATTAAAAGAAGGGCCGATTTTTCGGTGGCTGTGCGTACGGATGTATGTAAGAATTTCTCCTTCCCCATAGGACCGATCTGGATGAAATTTGATAGACAGGTGTAGACTATGTATCCGCAGAAAGATATTTGCGATATGGCGGTATTATGCGTCGAATAAAAAGAGTCATATGTTGCCAAATTGTATAGGAAGCGGTGTTGCCACGTTTGAAGTTTAACAAACGTTTTGAAATATCTCAAGAAAAAGAGAAGATAAGCCATTCGAATAAACTTTATTGTATAGGCTACATAAACGCCCTTCGATTTTATTTGTAACATTTTTTTCTAAAATCACAATTTAACATATATACAAGGTGTCTTTTGCTTTGTAAATTTTGCGGTCCATTGGTCCAGAAACTTAACGAAGGATTGTAATTAAATTTTTTGTATGGAAAGTTCCTTTAATATTTAAGCGATTAAGCGAGTTTACAAAAGTCGCACATCATAGCACCGGAGTAATTTAACTTAAAAAAATATGTATTACTCTAAATCTCTCGATTTCTATGAAAGTTGGAAAAAAGAAAGTTGGGAAACATATGTACGTCTAAGGGACCTCAATTCTGCCAGTGTGAGCAACTGAATATAGTAAACTTATTTTGACCAATAAAAAAATGTTTCATACACTTTTTAGTACCATCCTGTATATGTTTTAACATTTTGGTAGTCCTTGTAATTCTATTTTAAATGATACCGCACATAATGGCTCTAACTCTTATCATTTTAAACATATGACCCTTAATAACTTAAAATTTCGCAATTTGTCGTCATGGCAACAGCCATTCAACAATCATATTATATATATGAAAGGCCTAAATAATAACACATATATGCAAATTTACTATAAAAAATATTTTACGTTGTATGAAACCTATAAGCGATACACACAGGTGCTTTTGCAATTGAATAAATGTTGTTATCAGTGGCAGGTTCACATAATAATTTGAGAGGGGTTCAAAATGATCATTTTATTCAGAAATTCAGTTTTAAAACTAGAAGGCTGAAATTATGATCGCATATAGTATCTTGTATTATGCGTCGAAGGAAATTAATACCATGCTTGAAACTGGTGTAGAACGTGACGTTGCCACGTTTAAAATTTTAAAATCTTTTCGATATATCTGAGGAACTATAACAGATAGAATACTTGAATAAACTTTATTGAATAGGCTACGTACAAAAGATCTACGTACAAAAGTAAATTATTTAAAACATTTATTTTTGTAAAATTATAATTTAACGTATTTACAGGATGTTTTCTGTTTTGTAAAATTTGCGATCCATTATCTCGAAAATGGCTATTGTACTACATTAAATATCTCAGTTCCTATGAGAGTTAAAAAGATAAAACTTGGGGAACATGCGTAAAACACCGGGACCTCAATTTTGCGCAAAGCAGACACGAAGAGAGAGTGATTCAAAAGCGGTAGTGGGGAAAAATGATGTCAAAATGTCAATGGGGTGAAAGATGGGGGTAATACCAGATATTCGTTCGTACATTTCTCTTATTACCCTCGTTATAGCTTATATCTAGCTTATCCATAGCTTCTCCCTTACAATGTTGTCAAATGCTCCTTTTATTCTAGGAACATCATGTACAGCTTATCTCCCTTACACAACTCCTGTTTTATCAGATAGAAAATTTTATTATCACAAGATTATCTTCTGCCTCTTATATACGCATTCTGGGTTCTCGACAACACATTTTTCTCATTCAAATGTCTTGTAATGTCTTTATTCATTATTCTTCCAAACGATCTGTATAATCCATTCATTATAGTAATCCCTCTGTAATTGGTTACGCCTCTTAAATATTGGAATTATTTCTCCCTCTTTCCATTCATCAGGAATCCTCTCCTTCCTTTTCCAAATTTCATTGAACCTTCTTACTAACGCCACCATATTCTACTTCTTTTAACATTTCGACACATATTTTATTTTAATTTTTTCAGTGCTCATTTGATTTAATCTTCCTGGATTAACAATCAAGTTTCACTATCTGGATAAGAAACAGACAAGTTGCTTAGTATCATGAACCATTTCTTCTACCTACTGTTTCCATCAAATAAGTTTGTACGCTCTGTGTAAGTCTACCATTGGAATAATGCAAAAGCATTTTCATCCGTTGTGATTCGGTAGTCATTTTCTTTGTCTTGTAGACAGTGAAGATGTCATACTTCCGATCAGCTTCTTCCAATTCTTTGCAATTTTGCCTCATCCAGTATTTTTTTTCCTTTTTGATATCGATTTTACTTCTTATCTTCTGAGCTCTATTTTATCCAGAATTTCTTTAGTTATCTATGCAAGATTCTGTGTTGTATCCTTATAGTTAAGATGTTATTCTTGGAATTTTTTTATTGCTCCTTGCAGAAGTCTTATAAATAGTACAGTTATTTACAAGTAGTATAGGCTGATTAATTAAAACAAAAGAAAGTTTGAATCACTTAAATAAATTCAGTTCCGTTAAAAAAAAAGAATAAAAAATAAACGCACACACAAAATTTGTAAAATGAGTTCATTAATATATCCCAGAAAATAAACCTTTTAACACCAATAAATGTTTCCTTTTTTTTTTTATTAATTTATTGATTGTCAGTAGCACTAACAGATGATAATGTCGAAAAAAAGAAGTGTTAATACTGTTTACCAAAAGCTAAAAAAGAGAATATTTACAAGCCAATTCACCCTTTATTTAAAAACCAATTTTTTATAGCTTTTGGCTAACCCACAACTATTTCATACTTAAAAAACTATGTTTGCTGCTGCAATGAGGCACGCGAACACATGAGCAGGTATGTAGGTAGGTAGGAAAGTGTATAATATAAGATTATGTATAGAAAAAATCGTTAAAAAATAGTTACGTAAGGGTTGAATGAAAAATGCTCAGTGGATACTAATAAATATATACCAGACTTATTAGAAACTTTTAAAATATATTATTTTAAAGGAAGAGTAAATTAAATGATTTTTATAGTTCTACTTTTTATGAAAAGCAAACAACTAAATTTAATATTATTAGGTAAGTAATACCAACAAGCAAACCAACATATAATTCAATTATAACAAATGTCTTAAAATAGTGGTTGGTTCAAGATATATGGCGCCATTTCACCCATTATTATAAGGAATCATCAGCAAGCGTCTTCTTTATAAGGAGCAGCACTGCCGCAATATTTAACGGTCCACGACTTTACTCCTAAGCTACCAACCGTCTGCTTGTTAGAAATGAAAATATATATTATAAATTACTAATTTATGAATGCAACCAGCAGTACACATTAGATGTAGTTTATATAATTCATAAATTAATAATTTATAAGACAAATTTTTATTTCTATCAAGCAGCGCTTGGTGGCTTAGAAATAAAGTCGTGGATTGTAAAATATTGCGGCAGTCATACTCCTAATAAAAAAGATGCTGATGATCCCTTATAATAATGGGTGAAATAGCGCCGTACATTTGAACCTATACTTTTAGAGGTGAGGGGTCGACTTTTTGGGTGTCATGTAATTATTTGAGGCTTGGTAGCAGACATTTTAGCCTGCACACTTTATTGTCACGGACTGAGATTATCAAGTATATTAGGATGCACGGACACTCTTTCACTCTATTTCCTATTGAATCGATGTATTGTTTTTTGACGGATTTCAGAGCAATGTCATCCTGAATTACTTAGTGGCGACGTAATAAAGCAGGTTACAATGGCACGCAATCCTTGTTCTGGAATCTCTGTGGGATGTTAATGTTGGTGAGCAAATGGGAGATGTAATGTAAAAATCAACCGCACTTGTGGCAGCTTGAAAAGAATATTAGAACAAATAAAGGAAAAATTGAATTAAACAAGAAATTAACCTTTGAATAATTTAATAAGAATTAAAAATAATATTAGGGCTGGTTAAATTTATTAATATGCCTGTAATATTTTAAGTATTTCATTTAATAAAAGTGTAAGTAGTACTGCGTAATCTATTAAGATATATTGAAGTCACTCGTGGAAATTAAGATTAGGTCATAATAAGACGTGAGGTACTTAGTAATAACTCTGAAAATTAACTCATTTATTTCTACAAATAATTAACAATACAAAAAAATGATTAGAGTGAAAACAAAACAAGTGCTGTTAAAAGTACAAACAATTAATCTCACGTATTGATAAAAAAATGTGTAAATTCAAACCAAGTAAAAGAAAATTAATGATGAAAAAAAAGATCAAGATCTTTTTTATTAAAAAGTTAAAGATCTTTTATAGTTATGGTAAGCATCAAGATCTAGATAAAATAAAAACAATAATATGCGAATTTGAAATTAATATGTTACATTTTATTAAATGTCTGTTTGGTATTTGAACGCTGTTAGCTTGTAAACCAGCAAATTTTATTTTTTTTATTATTATTTAATTATTTATTGTTTTTGCCTTATTTATCAAATACGCCGTGTATTTATACGGCAGCATTTTATATGAAGTTGAATTAAACCCATTCATCTTAGGTGCCTGTAGGTAGGTATCAACTATTGAAGAATGCGTAAGTGTAGCTCATATTTTTTATACCTCTCTTTTTTTAGCCGGTTTTTATTAAGAATCATTAAGGGTTTACCGTTTATTACACATACTGTTTAACAATACTGTCACGCGACCAAGTACGAAACACTTTATTATATACGAATTATGATACACTAAAAGGGGTGAGTTTTTTTCTTATTTATACATTTTTTATTCTATGTTTTTATTATAATTTCTTTTTGGGCATTTTTATGGCAATAATGTTTTCATATGATATTTTTTATTTAAGTGAAAGTTTTTATTTTTTATCATAATAATTTACATTACTTTTTATAAAAATAATCACGCATGTTAATGGTGGAATTCTACAGCAATATATAAAGCAATAAAATGTTCTCAGCTTTCACCTTTATTCGAATTCGGAGAACAATTGTTAGTATCAATAATTGCAAAGCAATGGACAGATTATAATTGGAGAAACCTTCAACTACAGTCTTCTACTCAGATGTACATCAATCACTGCAGAACTGTCAAAAAATTTATTCTAAAAAAACTCATTTGAATGAGTTGATGATTATAATCTTCTGTTGACTACATTGTCACTTTCAAATTTGTGACATGGAATTGAGTGGAGGAGTTATATTTTCAGAAATGGTTTATAGTATTTTAACATTTTTTAGGTCGAAAAATATCAGTTGGGGGGAAAGTACTATACGATAATAAAGTTATTTGGAATATTTCTTTTTCAAATATACTTGAGAATATATTTTTTAATATTTTGAATACTTATTCTGGTATTTAAGCAGTTACTAATAAGTTATTTTTATCAACTTAAACTTGAGGTGTTGCGGATTTCTCTAGTCCAAAGTAATAAAATCTTAGACGTAACTTAGGCATTGTACTTTGAGCTATAGTTGTTTACAATGAACTTTTTTTTGATGAATAGTTAGTTAAAAGTTCTGACTTACGGGCTAAAAATACAACGGAGGTGGGCGATGGAGGGGGGAGGGGGCTATGTAACGCCAAAAGTTATTAGACGTATTCAATTTCTTTATTCTGATGTAGAGATGTTCCA
>WYDF02322337.1:0-14359 GCA_009867245.2 Adranes taylori
AATATTTATAATGGAGCACGTAACAAAGATAATACATAAAATAATATTATATTAAATGTGTAACGAATTTAGGAGGAATTAGTTCATTACAGCTTTCCATTACTCTCAGAAGCAGCACATTTAGTGAATACACGAATTTAGTTGGATGCTTCGCTTTGAATCTGAATTAATATGATTCAGAAACTGTTATAGGAGTACTCAAAATAAAAGTCTTATAACTAAGATTGATTGCAAAATATTTTTTCCCATTGTTTGATTTTCGGGTGAAGTTTATGTAAAATGAAAATAATAATAATATCTTTATTTCCTCACATTAAATGCAATAAAATAAATATATTACAATAACAAAAATTATTAACAAGGTATAAGATAATCCAATATTTAAAATGAGGAAACCCAAAGGGGAAGTTCTGTATATACTGTTCTTCCACGTATGCCTTGTGTACCTATAATCAGTATATAGTGTAAATGCCTAAATGATAGAAAACTATCCAAACAAAAACCGAAAGCATAACAATGCAAATAATGATGATGCAAAAAACAAAAGAAGAACAAAAAAAGGAAAGAAAATAGAAAAACAATAACAAAACTTTTATCGTTCATTTTGAGCTTCAGATAGGTAGTAAAACAGTCTCGTTTTAAATAAAGTAGAATAAAGTTTACTAGAATGCGGAACATAATATAATTTAAGAATATCATAAGTAGAAGAGTGTTAAAAAAAGTAGTGTTGTGTACAAACCTCCAGTTACAATTATGTGAATCAACTTTATAAATAATCTTATTAAAGAAATATGTAAGAAGAGTATTACTAATAATCTTATGATATGAGCAGTGGCTTAGCACTTTCTTCTGTTTAACATATTTTACCATTTTGCGTCAGCCAGCTTTTATGAAATTCTTTGAAATTTTCTAATACCGTAAATATGTCTCAAACATGAATTTTGTACTCGTATTTTTTGCGATGTCATACTACGTATACACGGTCCGCAAATGTTAGATGCATAATCAAATTGTAACAGAATTATACACTGACACAAAAGTAAATTTATATCAGTAGACAAATGGTGCCTATTAGGATATATTAGCTTTAATCAAAGTGAGCCTTCCTAGCGCAATTAGTTACGTGTGCTTTATATCGAAATAAAGTATTCATGACCAGGCAAATATTCTTAGCTTCAGTTACGAATTACGATCGGATTTTACGCCCCATTTATTTTTATGTTAAATACATTGCTTATGAAATAATATTCACGCTTCCTATTAAAAATCATGTCTACAGATTTAGATGGATTGAAACTTAACGAATGCATAAGACACATCAGCGAGAGTGGCTAAGTTGTTGTTTCAGAATTCGACATTGGAGTTGTGTCATCAGCATAGTTATGAAAACTGTACTATCTAATTCAATTAAACATTTTGCTAGCATAAAAAATAAACAGAAGTGGTCCCAAAATGGAACCTTGAGGCGCATCACTGAAGATTGGCCTATAATTAGAGATTTTATTCTGATTCATCATGGCTTTTGAATGATTTGAAAAATAGTTTTTAAGAATATCTAAGCACAGTTTCTCCATGGTTAATATAAGTAGTAGGGATTTCTGTGTTATACAATAATAGTTTCTCATTCTCTCAAGGGAGGGCGCCACATTCGCAATATGGCGGCGGAAAATGTAAAACTCTGTAGCTTGGTAATGTCGTGCATCTACGTCAGTCCCTCCTCAGAACTTGCACAGAGCAAAAGAGGGTGCTACTTGTACCAAACACTTTTAAATGTATACCAAACGAAGTATGAAAATTATAGAGTAAATATAAGCACAGTTGTATATATGTAATTTCCAAATAATTAAAATTTGATTCATTCAGTATATATATTAAAAACGCAAGTGCATTTTATAACCGCGAGCAAATTGAAGACTCTATAATTATAAAAATAAAAACGTAATCTTCATTACGGCTGCCAATAACATTGTACCTAAATAGGCTGACGAACTAGTTGGCGAAACAAGAAGAAGACGGCAAAGAGAAAACGCCTTTAACCTCGCACTTCTGTATGCACTCAGCCAGGTCCCAAAAAAGGAATAAGAATGTAAAAGCAAAACGAGATGCTCACAAGTTTTGTGAAATCGCCTTGAATTTAAACTATTCAATGTATCTGCTTGATGCTTATTTTCTTTATGTGTAGATGTTATTGAATACATTTCAAATCGTATATTTTTTAATGATTAAGAAAATATTTTATTCATTTTATTATATTTTAGTAATTAGTAAATTTGTTTACAATTAATTCTTATAAATTAATAAAACTAGTTATTTACAATGAAGTTAAATGTAAGAGTAATATTTAGAAGAAGACTTTCATAACGCATAGGGCCAAATGCCTTTGTATATTTAAGCAAACACAAATGAATTCATGTATAGGATTTATTGATTTAAAAATGCTTTTTTTCATTTGAGATGATTTGAAACAACTTGTTTGGATCTTGAATTGTTTTAGCGATATGCTTTTCCATCAACTTTTTGAAATCATAACTTACAATGTGCTCTATGTCTTTTATATATCTATTTGTTTTATATACCCCCTTCTGCATTTTTTTTTGTGAAATCGATTTGTTCTTATATTTTTACATCAAGATTCTTAAGAATTGTTTATGATTAGTAAATATGTAAAGTCAATTACAATATATTTTAAAGAATTTTTAGATAGATAGAATTTGTATCTATATATCTAAATCTAGTAAGAATTTAAAAACTTAAATCTAAAATAACTCACTCAATTTTAGATCCCTTAAATAGAGAGGTTTAGTTTGCTCTGTATGACATGAAACCTCTGACTTTGTGAACATAGGATAACAAAATTATATTTAATCCTACCACCTTTCAGTTTCCTGATATCAGTTTAACTTCAAATAAAAAAAAATAATCCCATCAGCACTGGTCAGTTGCTTTCAAGCAGTTGCACCAAGAGAAATTTAACTAATGAAACAGGTGTACAAGTTACACTAGTTGCAATCAAACAAAATATTAAATTATTAAAAGATTCCATATTAAACACTTCACATTCACAAAATATTATCAAATACTCTAATATATGATATGAATTCAGTTTTCAATGATTATCAACCAAGTTCTATAAATTTCCACAAGAGGTTCATCGATTTAACTAATTATGTTTTACAAATAAACAAAACTAATTTTTAAACATTTGCATTAAATTTATTTCTAAACGTCCTTTCAATAAGAACGACTACTACTTTCTAACAACAGAAATTTTACATATTTTAGAAAACAACCTTCTTTGTCTTTTATAAAAAACGAAAGACAAAACATCCGGATCTGAACAATATGGCGTGTAAATATTAGGTTGTCAAACCTGTCAGCAATTTTATGTTGGAGTCACACAAAAGAATTTTAAGAGTAGAGTGTCTGGACACTTTAGAGCAATCAGATTAAACAGTGACAAAAGTCACTATACTAACAACATCTTTGAAAAGGACCATGACTTTGTACAACTTTGTAGGAAACCTCATCTTTCTAAACACTTAGAACAAATTCACATTTATACTGCAGAAATACATCAAAAAGATAATATTATTAGCAAACAAATAAACTGTGAACGATCAAAAATATTTCAATTCATAAATTTAAAATAAAACCCAATGAGTCACTCATTTACTTAATTTAATTTCATAAATACAACAAGCAAAAATCTTATGAATTCACTGTCTGATCTGACAGCTTAACGTTCTAATCAACCATATAAAAGTACAAATCAGTCAGTGTTAATAGAAGTGAAATTTTCAATCACCATTTACATAATCCTAAGTGTGCTCCAACATGATAGCTTCAACATCAAATTATAAATGAAATTCGTCTGCATGCAGCTTCTTTTGAAGATGCCTTAGACGATTTATATATGTTATCTCTTAACATGTATATTTTGATAAATTTATTATATTTATTATCTTTAAATGTCCTAATCAATTTTAAATTTTCATTTCAACTTTAATTTGTTCAAAAACTTACTACTAAAATGAATTACCTCAGATCCACAATAATTTCCTTTAGATTCTGACATGCATATTTGCAACTTCCGTAGAGAACACTTTATCAAATCGCACTATCGACCTGTGTTCCATTCCGTTTTAAAAAATGGTGAGAGCCAAGGTGAAATTTAAAATTTCGTGGTAATATAAATTACCATCCTAATTTTAATTAAATTTTAATATAAAATAAATGAAATTAAAATATATCAACAATCTATACTTAATAAAAAGCACATTTTTTTTTCCAAAAGTAACGTTTTCTTTCATTTTAAATAATTCCAACATATGACCAGTATAGCACACTGGATATACAAGGTAATTCATTTCTACGGTTAATTTTGTTTCATATAAATATTATTTCTTACAAATTACTTTATGCAAAAATTTCTATTTGATTCAAATATTTACAAATAGCTTCAATCATAAATAGTTCTACTGAAGAAATGATTGTCCCGAAACATGTCAACAAGCCAACTAAACATTGTTAATTGATTTCATTTTCTACAACATCTTGCGAGTCAATTAAAATGGAGTTTTTAGAAAACTATCTTTGTTTGCTCTGTATTTAATTATCAATTCTCAACTTATCGTCCATTGCTTGTAAAATATCGTGATGTATAAATAGTTTAGTTCCTATTTCTACTGACTATGTATATTATATAGTCCAGAAATCTCGTTTGAACAATTACCAGTCCTGAAAAAACTAATAGTTTAGTTAGTCAGCGGATAAAATCGTGCCATTGCGCTAAAATTTGTAAAAATTTCACATCAATAAGTAATTAATTCGTTGCGAACGGGTGTCCTGAGAACCCATTCCTTAAGCCTACACATTAAGCCTTAAGCCTACACCGTTTCCTTAGTCCATCGGAAAATTGAATGAAGATAACATCAGTCTCGTTGAGGTAAGTCGCATTCTTTTATTTTTCTTTTGCACTATTAGCGGTTTATTGTTTTGCTAGTTTATTTGAATTTGGCTCGAAGGTTGTTGCTAATTGAATCGCTTTATATACAATCCACGTTTTGTTAAAGGTAAATCTAGTTAAATTTCGTTGATCTGGATCCGGCCCTATCAATCTTGTTGAATTTCATTTCAATTACTCGGGAACGTACAATTTGCAATTCTAATCTATTTTTAAAAAATTGTCAAAGCTGACTTGTTTCGACGAAACAATCTCGTCATTATCAAAGTGTAAACCAACAAAATGTTTCAAAGTATGAAAATTCAATGTAATTTATATAATTAATAAATTATATAAAGAGATTTTATAAAATTAAAATGTCTTTTACCTGTCAAATAACCATCGTAGAGTCTTAAAACTTAATGGTAAAGGACATTTTAATTTTATGAAATCTATTTATATAGTTTATTAATTATATAACTTCTATTGAATGTTCATACTTTGTAATAGTTTTCATTTTACGCTTTGATAATGACGAGATTGTTTCATCGAAACTAGTCAGCTTTGACAATTTTTGAAAATATATATTGGACTTTGGAATACTGTCTTGAATTTATTATTTTATTTATAACATAAATATATTTTATGTTATCAGACTTTAAACATATATAGGCGATTTAATAAAATAATATTTATTCAATGTAATAGGCTCAGATACAGAGTTAGTGCGTATTCCGTTACACACATACAATGACGTTCTGAAAAATAAGGGTGTTGATAAAGCTTAATACCTTATAGCAGAAATAGCCAACCATCCGCGGTTCATCGACATTTTTTCTGATTTGTTACTCTCTCATATTTGTTACACGTTTTTCGAAGACGACCTGCTTAATCTAACTAGTTAATTAAACAATTAATGTTATCGTGTCAATAAACGATGATACCCATCCATATGATACTTTAAATATATTTTGTTTATCAGCGGAATGAATGGCAACCGGTGAAAGTAGTGACTTACATTTTGTTTAATATTCAAATGAGTATTTTATGCGTTAACTTGCGACAATGAGAAAAGTTTGCTACCCCAGCTTTTTGTTGCCTGATGAAAGTTTCACTATGCCACTAATTAGAATTTACAAGTTGAACCTATAGAGCTCGGAAAAGTTGAAACGGAGCACACAAATATATTCTATCCAACTAAACCACATTCATGTGCAACGTGAATTGTGTTTCATCTGTTGTGCGTTTTAATTATCGTATGTGCATCACATTTGTCCATTTGTTAGTAATTTGATGCCATGGATAATACGCACAAAATTTTAACACGTATTCTCAGAATGGAATAATACTCGGTAGTACGTACGTAGATAATAATGTTAAACTTAACGGCAATAGGTCAACCGAACAAAAAATATGTGAAAAGCAATTGAAAAATTCGTAAAGAAATCTGCCAACCAAAATTCCATACACTAGAATATTCCATATACTGAAAGTAAAAAGTTTTACTATATACTGCATAAAGCAAAACTTGATCTATTTAATTTTGTTCATGTCACTTTATCACACGTCATTAAATTCACTTACCTCAATAGTTGTTTAGGATAATCAAAAGGGTGTATTCGCCTACGGTTTTAATAGTTTGTACTCATGCACATATGCAATTTGATTTAACTCGAACTCTAAATGATTTAAATATGATTTAATCTTATTAACTTAAACCATAAAACCGCGCGGCACTGGATGGAAACACTGGCGTGGTACTAAACTGGGTTTTCTTTAGTAAATGACAGTTCCCTTCACAAGATTGAAATATTTTGTTTCCGCGGTTTGATGGAAAATTAAATCTATTTTACAAGATTTACATCCATCAGTTTTTCGAGCAAAACATTTACAAAGGAATTTTTCTTGGACCAGCGTAAAATCAGTTGGCCCACATATAAGAGCCCACATACATGGAGAACTCTATGCGATCATTGTTGCAATCGGCTAAAAAAGCACTGTTTCTTTATTTCTAAATAAATTACAAATCCTTTATATTAATCAAATCCTTTATATAATGTTAAAAATTGAATTACCTCATAAGAATTTTATAATTAGGAATTCATTCCGACTCATGCGCATTCATAATTGTTTGACCATGCGCACTTTGACATTTCCAGCATCCTCAACATTTGCTCTTGTTGCTTTGCGGTTTTAACGCTCTTCAACAATGGCGTGAGTTACGGTGAAATTAAAATTGTACATTTGAAACTACATATTTCAATGTTACTTTCATTACGAAAATAACAATTTTTTTTAAACTTTCAAAATGTATAAAATAATTCATTGAATTAATTTCAACATGTACCTAGTGATTCACATCGAGATTAAGGTAATTCATTTTTTACATTTAATTATTACTTTTATACTCACTAATAGCTTTTGATATTCAATAGTTCTGATGATAGGAAGATTGTTTTCGCGAAACATTCGTATTGAATTCGTATAACATCTGCAATTCAATAATTAAATATGGAGTTTTGGAATACGTTTGAGTTTAATTTATTTGTTTAATCATATATGTTCCACTGCACAGCAGTACAACTCATAACTCGTCATCTCGCAGAGATTGCCAGCCCCAACGACGAAAGGCTAAACATCAAGCGCCCACTTCGCAGTTCTCCAAATATCAAACACAGTTTTTGTGCAGTTCCGTTATTGTACCATTTTATTTCCGGCAAATTAGGAATATTCCCTTCCTGCCATTTGGCCCTATTCATAAGTAGCACCTTAGGTGGTTGCCTAGTTTGTCTTAAAGGTAGCGCCAGTTCTATGCATACCGCATTTCCAAAAAGATGCATTTTTACATCTACATCGAATAAACGTAAAGTTTAAGAATTTTTTTGGAAAGTTCTGAAAATACTTACTTGAAAATTTGATATAATGTTGAGAATAGTACGTTCATTATCAGTGTTTAGTTAACTTGTCAAAAAAATGTGTTTCTGATCCCAGCCATTGCGTATTACTTATAAGATGCATTTTACACCTATGTAGAATAAACGCAGTTTAAATTTTTTCTGAAAAGCTGTGAAAATAATTACATTTTAAAAATTTTATATGCTACTGTAACGCACTCTGCTGGCGTTAACGTAATGACGCAAACAAATATCTCAATAATAGTTACTTCATGAAATGTTTTCGGAAACAGGTTGCTCGGGCACCAGATCAACTTAAAGTGAGACCGCACTCTGGAACTGATGGTGATGTTTCTTCGGTCCTCAGTGGCTTACTGAGGGCTCAAGTAAGTTTTAATACGGTGGTACAAACGTAATAATAATAATGAAAAAGCGGTGCAAATGAATTTAGCAGTGCTCGTATATTACTATTAAAAATGCGATGATAAAATAGCGAAACGGTGAAAATGTGAGAAGCATGCAACTACGGGAAGCACATACCGGGAAGCGCAATCAATCAAAACCAACATCAAACGGTAGGGGTGAGTCTATATATTCACTATCACGGAATGACGGCTATCTCTCAGTAAACGGTATGGATCACAGGTAGGGTAGGAACACTTGTAGATCGCTACTAACGACGGGTTATAAATCATACACAAATACTGGAGGGCGGATAAATGATAATGCTTGATACGTATAACTTTACAGTACAGGAATATTCTGAGGTCTCTACTAGTTACAATAACACTCGAGTGAACTTAAGTCATAATGTCACATGAGTCACCTAAACGAATCAAAATTAGCGTTGGGTGTACTCTAGCTAATATGGAATCACTGCCGGTTACAGCAACACCAATGTGTAAATAGGTGCCACTTCACCGAAGTACAAGAACTAACCGCTTTTAACATAGGTCAACGTTTGACACACGTTAGTGCAGGTAACGAACGGAAAACCACTACGGATATTAACAACACCACTTTGACATAGGTGCCACTGTCACTGAAGTATCAACAACTCACCGCTGTGAACATGGGTTAGCGTTTGACATACATTAGTGTATAAAAAATGCGGTATAGGAAATGCTAATAGTTACTTTAGCGAATTTATACTCAGCGACGGCAACACTATCAATCAATAGCAACCTTGTGTACATAGACGCTACCGCCACCCAGTACTCAATACCAACTCTTGTGTACATATGTCAGTAATGCGTGCATTAAGTGAAAAGCAAATAGGTTAATGGAATATTAAAAGGAAATACAAATCATTCAAAATACATGCAATCAATAGCAATGAACGATATATCTAATTATATATCAATAAACGGTATAAGAATTACTCTTGTCAAACGTATAAACCGGTGTCTGCTAGTTCGGCTGCTGTTTTCGGACTCGGGAGGACCGAAGACTATCAATAGAAGCTTAGAAATTCGCTCTTTTATAGAAAACAGGCGCACACAACCCACACAACCTGTAGAACCATGGACCCTACCACAACGCATTTACTAGCGTCTCCTACTCTACGATAATATTAAACATTCATATTACATAAGGTCATACGGGGAATACAGTCTATCTCTTTAATATTCATGCGGGCATCTATATTACTATCGTGCTCGCACATTTATACGGGAACTACGCTATATATTGTTATAAACTAGCGACGTAAATAAGCGTACGCTTTGCCTTTCTTATTCAAAGGATCACATATTCCTTTCTTTTATACGAGAAACGCATTTGTTTAGCAGACAATATGTTATAATATTTACGTTCTTAATGCGGAAAATATAATTATTTAATTATAATAAAAACATTTAAATTACATCGGGTAATTATATTAGAACGCATCTTCGTATAATATTCTTTTTATTTATTCATAAATGGTTGTGAATAGTATACTCTTTCATTTAAAATATGGTACGACAAAACATTTAAATTATGTTCGTTTATTTAGCTATGCAAGATGGCGCGTTTTAAGTTTTAGGTGTAGAGAGACCGACAGAGATATATTGTTTTATGTAGTTATTTTGTAATAAGGTTGTCAACTTAATATAAGTAGACCTATTTATTTTATTTAGTCACAGAATGTAAGAAATATTATATTTTAGTAACAGTAACAGAAAAGTGTGTTTATAGCTTGACAAATGAAGCGCTTTTCATAGGACGTATATTAAAGAGCATAAGCTATATGCAATGAGATTTTGTAGAAAAGTGCGGTAAAATGTAAAAAAATCTATAATTCATTTTAGTAGAAAATCATATTTATTTTGAAGATATTTGAAACAAGATTATGGGTAGGTTAATGGCTAACTTCACACGGGTTTTCCCCTTACTATTATAGTTTCCACTTCTAAAAATTAATTCTAATTTTGTATTGTGGCTTTTTTTATGATTTAACCTGCCTAGAATATTTCAAATGTTATTTCTAAATATTTTTAATTAAATTGCCATCTAATAAAAGGACGCAGGAACCTTCTATCTATAATACAGCTTGTGTTTATTAATAATATCAGAATATAATACAAATAGATGTTGACACATAGAATTTAACAATAGGTACTTTCGTACATAACCGATCTATGCAACCAAACGTGCTTATTATAGCCGTTATAGCTGACAAACCCATATATAGAGACAATAGGAATAAACAATGTATCCAAACAGATGTAGCTCATGGACAATAGTTTTGCAGGCTACGAATGACATGAGCTGAAATCAGCAAAATATAAGAAGTATCAAGTGGATAAGTTTAGGCAAACGTTGCTAAAGCTCACTTTATTAGCAACATCTTAAAATATTTATTACAATATGACATTATTTAATTTTTCTAAAATAAGGTAAATTCTGTTTTATATACCGGTTTAAGTACGTGTAATATGAATTTTTGTGACAGTCTTTTTCCAAAAAGAGAAATAGGTTCACTATTTCAAAAACAATAGAATTTAAGATGTATGACTCTAGGGGGTGGTTCCCTGTCATTTAATCCTTGACTGTATTTACCGCACTCCTGTGGAAAATGAGTGACAATAGCAAGACTAACTAATTAGCAATAAACCTCGACTAGTATTAATATAAACACAAACAAACAATTCCAACTTATCGTCACCGAGAGGGATATTCATTTCTTTTCAGTGCTTTCTGGGAAGAGGACTAAAGAGGAGCGGGTAGGAGGGCAATATAAAGTTATATACGAATGCTTTCTTCTTAATCACAACCCGTTTGCATCTACACCAAATTTATTCTAGGTTTAGCGCAAGGTTTGTCCGCTTGTACTATTCAGCAGATAAATACTCTTGGTCTATAACGAAAGAACACTACATATTTTACTGATGGATCAGAACCTAATTGCATCGCGATGCCATACGACATTACCCACTGACGAATCTATTCCAATCCATCCTAACTGCTAAACCTATTAAATGGAAGGCGGGTACAATAAGTACTACTCTGTTAAAGATGTTCTTTACTGCTCTTTCTGTTTTCTTGCACTTCCGCTACAAAAAATAGTTAAGCATGCAAAGGATCCCAACATTATGTGGAACGAACGAGAACTATTTGATACAACAACCATATTTACAGGTGATGGATTTGAGTAAAAGATTCAATGCAGAACAAGCAATGACTATAACTTCAAACCTAGAAATTTAAAGAAATATTGAATCAGTAACGAGTATTGATTGAATAGAATATTCTTACCTCAATAACTTGAATAGGATAAGTCTGAACACTAAATAAAAACGACTGCGTGATTACCTGAAAGCATAACATGCAGTTCTTATCAACTGAATGCTGTAATATCTAATTAGTAGTAATAGTAAAAATATAATAATTTCAGATTTTCAGTACAGAATATAATAAATTGATCAATAAAGCAAAATAAAATTTTATATATCTCAGATACGTGTGAATAGAATATAAAACTTTATTATTCAGCCTCAAGAGAAAGGATCTTATAACAAGATATTGATTCGGCAATAGTTATTTTTATCATTTTTTTAAAGCACATTAATCTTTGTCACAGGAGTAAATGGAATATCTGATTGTCTATCTTTGGAATATCTCATTTTATTTTTTAACGATAAAAACCTTCAAACGCAAATAAAAAGTATGAATCAGGAATATATCTGTATATGTGTCATACATTTAAGTAGAAATGTGACCTCAATCCAACCTCTTTACTATTATATTTAGCGCTTTTATCGAATGTCCGAGTTTTAAGATCTCGACAATCGTAAAAAAGGGCAAAAAATCTCTTTCGAGATTTTCCTATTTGTACTTTTCACGTTCGGTACAAGACCAATTTATTGAAGTGAAAAGTTTGGAGTAGAAAGATTTTGATTTGAAACATTGAATTGAGATATATTTACTTTGATGTTTAAAATATTTAGATTGCTTTAAATTACTGTTTTTGATATGGTTAAGTTTATTTTTATTATATTTATTAAACAGATGTACTTCGATTTTCGAAGAGTAATTTGGAAAGCATCAAATATAATTCAGATTAGTCAATTCTAATTCAGAAAACATCATATGTAAATCAGATTAGTCAATTAGAATTGAAAAAGCATCAAACGCAATTCAGATCAATCAATTATACTGTAAAAAAACATCAAATGTAATTCAGATTAGTAAATTGTAATTCAGAAAGCATTAAATGTTATTCAGAAAATATTATATGTAATTTAGATTAGATAATTCTTATTCAGAAAGCATTATATGTAGTTAGTATTAGTCAATTGTAATTCAAAAAGCATCAAATGTAATTCAGATTAATCAATTGTACTTCAGAAAACATCAAATGGAATTTAGATTTGTCAATTGTAATTCAGAAAACATCAAATGTAATTCTAATTAATGAATTATAAATCAGAGAGCAATGAATGTAATTCAGATTAGTTCATTTTCAAGCATTATATGTAATTTTGATTAGTCAATTGTAATTCAAAAAGCATCAAATTTTATTTGTAATTCAAAAAGCATCAGATATAATTCATTTTAGTGAATTGTAATTCAGAGATAATTAAATGTAATTCAGATTAGTTCATTCTTATTTAAAAAGCATCATATGTAATTCACATTAGTTAATGTCATTCAAAAAGTATCAAATTTAATTCAGATTAACGAATTTTAATTTAGAGAGCATTAAGTATAATTAAATTAGTGAATTTTAATTCAAAAAACATTAAGGGTAATTCAGAAAGTGTTAAATGTAATTCAGTGTCACAGACTCACACTTGCGACGCTGCTTATGGGGAGTCCTAGCGATAGTTAACGTGAGACCGCGCGTTGGAATAAATCTTATATTGGCACAATGGGGTCTATATTGGCACAATGCTACTGACAATGCTGATGACAGGATTCTTAGGAAACTACTGTAATTTAGTTAACACCTCTCAGTCAGTGTACATATATTTTTGTGGTTTAGTGGGCTAAAGAAGACCACTAAAGTTTACAACACCCAGATCGTACGAAAGTGTTAAGATTACTGAGCGCCTGTGACTAACATGTAGCTTTAAATATTATTTTAAAAAAGAAAATATTTTTAATAATAGGAATAGGCTTTTCGAATGGTTAGCCACATACACTCTAGTGGTATAATAGGTGTGAAGGGACTTCACTACAGTTCATTTAACAGCCCGATCGTACAAGGGTGTTAAGATTACTGAGCGCCTGTAACTAACATGGGTCTTTTCAATGATTAGCCATATACATTCTAATGCTAGGAGAAAATATGTAAAGTAGAAAGAGAAACAAAGCTTTCGTAAACACATGCAATAGAACAGTGTAAAATATATGAAAACGCTAACTAAATGCTTCGACGGCGTTCGCTGTCTATCGCTCTGCTCACATCTCAGCTTGGGTGGTCGTGGGCAGTTGGGTATTGCTACTGCTGGAGCTTCGAGTTCATGAAATGAAGTAAAATATTCTATACAATACGGTGATATTTATAGGTACAAGTCGCTTACATAACTTTGTTTCTATTATACTGGTCTCTATGCAGCCACTCATACATTAATTGTTAAGCCTACAGTCATTCACACATTTCTGTGAGGCAACAAGAGTGTCCACAAGACAACGAGCCAATACTTATTATCAATCAATATTATTTACGTTCCCTACTTTTATCTAGTACGGCTATAGGCGTTTCCACTATCACGCGACAAATGCGTGCTTACTATAATACAGCTAATGTGTACTGAGCGGTGAATAATAACTAAACGTATCTTTCTCTTGTTATTCCTTCCATTATTATCTATCCTTATTTCATGCCTTTTACTCAAGCGCCTTCATATATTGTTATATTTACATTTTATCTTATAAACTAGTTTCTTTTCAGTAGTGTGCTGTTTCAATTTATTCATTTAAGGTAATCAATTTATTTAGTGTAACATGCTATGTTTCAGCAGACTAGTTTATTTTTATTCAGGAATCATTTTATGTAATTAGGATTAGTCAATTGTAATTTAAAAAGCATCACATG
>WYDF02322348.1:0-14358 GCA_009867245.2 Adranes taylori
TTATTATTTATTATCGTCTTCGTGCTTCGATACGTTTGGTGTAGACTGTAGGGACCTGTCACCGAAACTCGCTATGTGTGTATGTATAGACGACCTATAATAGCCTTCGGTCTATTTACACACAGTAGAGTCCTGTCCGTCCCGGGATTCCCCGGAATTAATAATATTCTTAAAGGAAAGATAAGGTTGTTGGCAAACAGTACTGTCTTCATTATCGTACAATCTACAACCGTCCGGTCGCGGCAATTAGACCATATCGCTGGCCGCGGCTATTTGACCATGTCGCTGGCCGCGACTATTTGACCACATCGCTGGTGGCGGCAATTTGACTTCATCGCTGGCCGCGGCAATTTGACCATGTAGCTGGCCACGGCAAAGCCGCGGTCATGTGACATCAGACTCAGGTTCATTTCATATCAGACTGAGCCACAGCGAGGCGTGGCCAGGTTTAGCTAGTCTATTATATACTTAATTGATTAATTATATTTTCAATGCAAATGATCTTGTTGTTATATGACGTTAGAGAATATCTAATAAACTTAAATTTTATTAGGTTTCATCATGTGGATTAAATTATACAATTAAAGTCCTCAATTGAATGTAAAATAAATAGCATTTTAATTCAATTATAAGATCATATATCAACATCGATAAAACATGAATCAAGTCCAATAAAGTGAATCACCATGGCTAGTAGATACATATAATATTACTAATCTTATCAGCACGTTTTATCTCTTATTTCTGTGTAAGTTTTGAAGTATTTTAGTCCAAACTCAAATAATAGCTATATATTTGTAGACATTGTGCAGTAATTACATTGTTCTATGTAATTGAGTTTTATCATATATTTATATAATTGAGTAGAAAGTTAAGTATAGGAAATTGCGAGGGATACGTTCCAGAGAAGGTCGCAATGAGCGAAATTTCTATTAAATAATTCGTCTTACTGCGAGATGTTAATTACTACATACATTCTTTATTTAATAAGTCTTAGGTTTAGAGCAGGTAAACTTTTTTAGGAACGGGCTAAAATGTAAACGGAAAAATTTCGATGGGTCATAATAATTCTACGACTGTTTTGATAATAGTTCGTCATTTCAAATTGGGACGTAGTTATTCTTAAGAGTGAACTGAGTTCATCCGTCAATCTATTTCTGACACAGCTTTTTCTAAGTTTCATTATTGAAAAAGCTGCTCACAAATATATGAAGATGCAAATATTGCACAGATTCTTTGAGCATTAGATATTAAATTTGCAACACTGGATTTCGACAAGCCCATGTAGAACTATAATTTTGGAACATTTAGAAATAATTGTTTGAGATGATTATTAGATTGGAGTTCAATTAATCCAAGCTTCAGGTCTGGTTTCACTACTTCACTGTCCACATTAAAAGGCATACTGAAAATTCCTAAGCTTGTCTTCCTTCACAACAGTCAGTGAATTTAGCCTCGTGAAATGAGACAAGTCATTTTTAACTAGCTGATTGGCAAATAGAACAAGTTGTTGTTTCAAATCTTTAAGGTGGCCCCAGAAATCTTCAATAAATTGAGTTTTTCCTTGCATCTTAACATTTAATTTGTTCATGTGACAGAGAAGATCTGTGAAAAATGCAAAATCCGAGAACCATGCTGAATCTTCAAACATTTCACATTCCGCAGACCATTTTTTCTCATAGAAGAAAGTCGCGCGTCCTGCACTAAACCATCTTACTTTCGTGTAGTACAGCACATCAGAATATTCAGATTGCATGGAATTAAGGAACTCTTGAAGTTGTCTGTGAGTAAGCCCACGGGATCGAATTGTATTTACAAGCTTTACGATTACATTGAGGACTGGTTTTATATTCAAGGCAGTTTTACAGAGGATGTCTTAACGTATGATGCAATGTAGAAAACAACATTGTTCTCGGGGTAGTTTTAATTGAAAATTCTAACAAATCCAGATATTTTCCCTATCATACTTGGAGCTCCATCTGTCGTAATATTGCATGTTCTTGATATAGGTACTTTCAAAATTGATAGATCTTCCACAAGTTTATGAAAAATATCTGGCCCTTTTGTTGTTCCTTTGAACGATCGCATGCATGCTAAATCCTCAGTAACAGAAAATTTTTCATCAATAAATAATATCAATGCGCAGTATCATTCACATCAGTACTTTCGTCCATAATAATGGAGCATCGATAGTTTGTGAGTGTAATTGTTATTTTTAATTATTATTATAAAATATGTGACGGACCGGATTGAACCTTTCACTGGACCGGAGATGGCACACGGACCGTAATTTGCCGTATCAGTGCTTTAGAAGTTTCGATGTTTTGCCGTTTTGAAGTATCCTTACCTTTAAACGACTGAATTAGAGCTTGCACATACGTGTGCTGTTCAGCTTTCATGTTAAAGTCGTTGATTCGATTAAGGATAACATTTCCAACAGGATCGTGAAAATATTTTCGCATACACATGCAAATCGGAATAGAAATGTTTCTATTAGTTATGGTGATCATTTGAAAACTTCATAATTGTTGCGTATTAAGAAATAGATAAGAAAAAAATACACTTACTTGTAGCTGACTCTAGTTTTTCTGGGAGCAACGGCTTTGTCAGCATGGTATTCATGAGCACGAGCTTTTATTTTAGCTCTTTTAGTAACTACATGTTTATATAGTTCAACATTTCTTACACCGTTTTTCTTTTCTTTTATCCTGATTTACTTCACCCTCCGAACTGCTGGACTGCTGGATTTTTCGTTGTATTTTCATGCAATATGAGTGCATGAAAATACAACGAAAAAGTCCATGTTGAAAAAAATCCCACATGTGTCCTTTTCGAAATCCGCAATTCAATTGTATCCTTATTTTAAACTAACCAAATTTCCTCAATCAATTTTGAAGTCTTATTTTTCAAGCTTTACTCTTCCTTTGCCAGATTACTAACTTCTGATTCCACGTAGTTTGTAAATGTTTAAAAACGTTCAGGTCGTAACACATAACGCGTTTGAGGAGATAATTGTAAAATTGTCACCTTTTCTTTGGATGCCATTTCTATCATTTTGATACTGATACGATTGGAATGAGCGTCATGTATTAATAGAACTGGGCGATCAGGTACAATTGCTTTTAGAAAATTCCTGTCATAATAATTTTCGAATACTGTGGTCTAGTAGAACTAAAAAGTTTTCTCGTCCAGGAGCCGAACGATGATATACGAAGATCTACGAGTCGTCCGGAAGCTGACCCCGGCCCCCACAAAAATTTAAATTTCCCGCTCATTATGTGCTGTTTTGTATGGAGCTATATCGCGACATGTTCGGTCGTATGCGCGTCCTGAAATGTTCACGTTCATGGGGAAGTTTGTGCAGTTTGGCATGTATAGAGATGTTCGCGCTCGTGAATGTTCGTAAACATGAGGAGGTTCGTGGTCTAGAACTGTCCAATCCCTTCTGCAATCCCTTCCCAATCCCATGCTCTCCGTCCGAGAGCATGGCAAGTTTTTACCGCCGTCTATTTTCGTTTTCGAATAATCTGTTCAAAAACTAGATTCATTATGCTTGGAAATTCTTGATGGATAATTTTCCAATCCCAGATCTCGAATAGTATTATCTAAAAATGAAAAATATTCGTTAATTGTGAAGGGATTGCAGCTGGTTTGTGAATTCTTTAAAAGTAAGTGGTCAAGAGACCATCCACAAGCCGTTTTTTTTATTGATTGAAATAGCAGTGGTCCGGTCATATGTTTCTGATTTGAAACAACGTCTTCCCATTATGTGGTCCATTATTGTATTTAAAGGAATTCTAAAGTGTTTACTTGCTCTGTAAGCACCCATATGCCCGGACTTACTTTTTTACTTCTTTCTGTAACATTTCTCTGCAATCTTATGTTTTGTCGCATCATGATTTTCTTATGTATTATCTGGATAGCCCTCGTAGAATTAAGTTTTTAAAAGCAATTCAATATAATTTACAAGACATATTCAATTTTAATTAATTTGTCCTCTTGCTTTCGTGCTGATTTATAAAGCTTGAACTGTCAGACAGCCTTGAAATTTCCTCACTAATTGCTAAAGTTAGGATTTAGGATCGAAGAATTTTTCTCCGATCTTATTCAGGGATTTTTGTCATGAATTCATAGGTCTGCTCAATAATTAGCCAAACTCCTCTTTCTCCATAATAGTGACTCATGTATCCTTTTTCTCTCTTGCTCTCTTTTTACTGATAGATTTTAATCGTTTTAATTCAAGTCGAGCGACATTTGGTGCACTGCAGAGTCATGCTCGTATTTTGTTAACACTTTATTCTCTAAATTTGGTTTTTCCTCTGCTTATAATTTGAATGTCTTTTGTTTATAGACACCCAACTTATTGATACTTGCTAGTTCGATAATGCAAATATTTGTAACCTTCATAAAGTAAAACGGGTTTACCTTTATTTGCTCTCACTATTTTCAGTTTAGACTTGTAGTTACAATATCTGCACTTTTTGATAATTGAATGAGAAATTAATGTTTGAGTTGAAGAAAGAATATAAGGACAAAGCGTATTCCTGCATTTGAAGGAGTCAGGTCATTAATCAGCATACCTTAAAAGATTAAAGATTTTAGAAAGTGTTGGAATATCGAACCATTACTCTAACATTTTTACGCACGAATTGTTTTTTTTTTAATAATAATTTTAAAATTAATACACAATATTAAATTATGTAAACGTAAAATACATTTATTACAGGTTTGTCATATAGTGCAATCTAACCTTAATTACGAGTTATTGATTAACTTTAACATAAAAAACAACGAAGTCAGTAATTTATGTATTACACTATATATTATATTGATGTTGGTTTAACTAATTTGTTATGCATGGTTGTGACGTGGAATGTTTGCAGAGAAAACAAATAACGTTATTTCTAGTTCACTTGTATCAGTCTATTGTCATAGCCTTATTACATAATTTGGACAATTAAAATCTAAAATGTAATTTATAACTTGACCTTGGATTTTTGTGATAAGATTTGTAGTCACTTTTTAACGATTACACTTCTCGTTCTATCTATTGAAATTTATAAATATCTAATATTAATAGTAAACAAAGGTTTGATTTAAACAGAAATTTATGTTATACAAGGGTTATACCAATGTCACTATAGTAATGTGTCGTTCCTTAAAAGAACGTTTTTTTTATCACGGGATATGTTTGGAACGCGATGTTATTTAAACAGAATTTTTTTCCATTTGGACTCGATGTATTTTTCCATAATACATCGAATCCATGAATTATTTTTTCAATGAATTTGTTTTTCCGCTATTTCTTTCCGGATAGTTTATTGAAAACTAATTTAACCCTTCAAGCCAGGAGCACGGAACTGTCACGCGTGTGTTATTAAATTATATGTATCGGCGGATGAACGTGATAGTCACGCAGCGCTCAGTACTTTTATTTATAATTTTTTTTTTATTTTCATTTATATATTTTATTTTTTTATATATATTTTTATTTTCTTTTTTATTTTTATTTTCTATTTTCATTTTTATTTTTTAACATTTTATATTCAGTACATTTTATTTTCAGTAACAACATAGCTGCTGCTTGAGCATTTAGATTACCGCCAGTAAAGTAGGGCTTTGAAAGTTTAAATACGAGGTTAGAGGCTTACTAATAAATAGAAAAAGGTTTCTGCTTCGATTGCACTAGCGTAGTTTTTTACTTCATCAAAGCAAATGTCAGCCACACAAAAATTTCCACAAAGCATCCATAGCCAACACACTTATTCCCTTTGCACATAATAATGAACTACGCAACGCATTGGTCGGGAGGGGTTCGCATCAAAAAATATTGCAGTCGCAAACTTCATTATTCGTAATGAGTCGAATAGAAAATATACATAATCAGCAAGCGACTGTATACAATATGCCGATGTGATGTACCGCAGTGACTTGCATACCGCGTCGGATGCAAAGCGATGATTATTTCGATTCTAATAAATACCGTACTGTTTTCTAACAGAACGAGATACATAAATGATGTGAGGATCTTAATTGTTCTACGTTGTTGAGTTGAGTTGAGCATTGATGGATGTAATCTTTTTGATTTATACGGAGGCAACTTATAACACATAACTTGTATGTGGATATGATATACAAATCGCCATTTAAACAATTAGTTAATTTACAGGTCTCTTCTAGATAATTTTAGTTTCTTTCATAAATTTGAAAATTAGTACAATTTTAAAATTTTATTGATTTTAAATTTGAAAAAAAAAATGTATTTAATATTTAAAATATAAAATTTTATTTTTAATTTAATTAAAAATACAAAAAATTCGTATTGATATAATAAATAGATTGATACAACTAACTCAATATTCCCAAAAATATATTATTAAAATATATATAAATACAAGTTACGTAATCATTTTGATATAAAATTCACTGGTTTATTTCTACACGATTTTTTTTTCCATTCTTAGATATTAATTGAAAAATTTTTTTAATTTTTCAATTAAAGCTTTTTAAATGTGAATTTTGCTGAGACATCTTCAATAAAAACTGGAAAAAAAATTTAGTTTTTACGTCTTTAATATTATTTATTATAAAATCTTAGCCTTTAAAATATTACTTACTAGAAACAGTGGACAAAAAATTATGATTTCCTAATAATTAATATATAAAAGTTAATTTTAATTATAAGAAATATAACGATGTACATAATAAATATAATACAGCGCAGTACTAATTAATAAAGATAACTAAATATTTGATCATAAGTTTTATCCTTGTGACTGTAAGGCATAAATATATTGAGTTTTAACTGGAACGAGATCGCGGTATTTTTTACGGATCGAAACGGTTCATTCCGTTCCGAACGTGGAACTAAAATTCCCATCATTAGTTTACTAAAGCAGCGGAAGAAAAATTTTTTGGTACAATTCAATTTTATTATTTCTCAAATTTTATTCGTCTACGTTCATTTGAATGAAACTACTTGATGTCACGTATGTTAAATTTTATGATAATACTTATGTCATAGTGTCAAATAATATCTCCATAGCGCCATCCACTTGTTATTTGTTAAAACTTAAAATGTGGGTTTCCCCTTTTTATTTTTTTATTATAAATTAAAAAGTCCTGTTCCGATCCACCACCATCTTGGATAATATTTGAAGCCAGAAGATTTTATATATACTATGTTCAGTAAGAGTTATTTCATTTAGTGTTGCTCAATGAAACAATGAAATGAATTATAATTTCTAGTATAATTTTTCACCAATCAAGAGTAGGATTCTATGAATCCAGAGTAAGAACCCCTAAATGTACTGTAATCCTTGCATGCTGTTCCGTATAGGCCAATACATTTGATGAGTCAATAAAATTTAAAATTCTAATGAAATTGCATTTTTCGGACAGTAATTCACTAAGCCATTTACTCTAATGCTTCGTAAAATACCGGTATAGTAATTTAATGTTTACTTGCATCAAAATCAATTCGCTCCACTTCTTCTTAAGTTACGCCATCCAATCTTTCATTGGATCAACGACACCTACTTAATCCGGTAATCAATCAAAGAATTATAAATTTAAAGAATGGCAGAAGTACGACAATTTCCGCCTCGCCACTCCACCGAAAAGAAAATCTATAAACAATAATACCAATATCCCAACACCACAAGTTCCTAAAATAAAATTCACATGCAATGACATCACATCACATTTCTAAATCCAGAGACAACGGCGATCTCTTCCGGGTGGGGTAGTCGATCTCTTGGACGTACCCTGATATCCTAATTCTAGTAATAATGTAGGAAATTTAAATTATACCATACAGTAACACTCATCTGATTATAATTCAACCCTCGAAACAGATTAATTGTTACGAAACAAGACACTACAAGATCAATCAATTTATGTGAACATTTAGATCTCAAATTTCCCATACCTCGTTTATCGGAGTGGTGAGAGTCGGCGACCAGCCCTACCGCATACACAATCCAACTTCACTCAAATATGCAATGACATAGGTAACTCCCACAATAATAATCAGTTAATGGCAAATTCTGATTTAAATTGACAACAAATCAATACAATTTACGTACACAGAAAATGTTTATGCCGGTAAGTATAAGGTAAAGTTCAAGCAGAACTTGACACTAACATTGAATCTCAGCTACTCGAAGTTTCATAAGACAACTATATTATCTGGCAATACTAACATTATTTCGTGCGCTACATGGAGAAGGCTGCAAGACTTTACAAGGTGCTAACAGGTAACCAATAATTAAAACAATATGACATCACGGACAGTCAACCAAGAACAGAACATAATAAGCCCAAAACTCAAAGATACAAATGCTAATCAAACGCATTTGGGCAAAGGTTTTACCTATTCATAAACAGGGAACAAAGTATGCTTAATAAATTAGTTGTATTACTTCGCAAAAATCGGCCAATATTCTGCCTTGAAGTTCTAAATTCAACCAGCTTGAAACAAGATGACTATAGTACCTATTTGGCATTCAACAGCTAACTTACCATGGAAGCTATAAGTGTTAGGGGCGATTATACTAATTGAATGACACTCATATAAATAGTAGTGCTGGTTTTTTTTTGTCCCACACTCTGGCGGCGACGAATCGGTTCGTTCCATAAAGGTTCCGCTATGAAGTATCATTGTCGGTTCCGTCTAAAACTCAACAAATCGGTGCTCTAAAGTGACAACCAAAGAAATTTACTACTACAATAGACCCGCCGCAATCCGGCCCCTGTCTTTTACGGCGCCCTCTATAATCCGACATGCCAATTGGTAATGAATACCAATACGGTAAAGCTTCGTCAATGCATGATTGAACAGGTAGCAACTTCTGATGCTTTCCTGTGACGTGTTGCACGGATACCATTTTTATAATTTGTCGGATTACAAGGTACCCTATAAAACTTATGAACCCTATAAAAACTTTCCGGACTTAAAAACTTGTCGGATAACCGTGGGTCTACTGTATAAAAGTTAAATATAGTTTTTTTTTATTTAATGTACAATAAAACTTAATTAAAAATTTGTATCATTCCAAATGTTCAATATTCATTTTAAAAAGAAACTAAAATTAAAAAATATATATATTTAAAGAGACCTGTTAATTAATTGCTTGTTTAAACGATGATTTGTATCGAAGTTGCGACGACGACATTGCATCCGTATAAATCACAAAGATCTACATTCATCAATGCTCATTAGAAAACTGTATGGTATTTATTACAATTGAAATCATCACTTTGCATCTGATGCGGTATGCAGGGCCGACGCGGATCGCTGCGGTAAATTTCATCCACGCATCGCGTACAAATCGTTTGTTGTTCATGCATATTTTCTACTGGAACTAAAATGAACAATGAACCATGCAGCTGTACATTCTTGGCTGCGTATTCCTCTCGGTCGTTGCGTGTGTTGACTTTCTGTGCTGTGTGGAAATATGTGTATTGTGCCTGCTACTGGTGTATATATTGCATGTGTGCATAATTAAATAATTTTTGCTGCTTCCACGAAGATAGAAATGCTACTACTTTCGAAGTAGTAACCTTTTTCTATTTATTACTAAGTTAGTTTTCAATGAACTATCGAAAAAGAGATGGCAAAAAAAACAACTTTTCTAAAAAATAATTCATGGACATTATAGATTTCAAATGGGAACCAGTTCACGGTTAGTAATACTAGATAATAATCATAAACGAATTTACATTCTTATATATGAAAAACCAACAAAGTCAAATTATACAGCAGAAAAATTATACATTCCATACGATTTGAGCATTATGCAACATGCACAGCAATAAAAATGCAATTACCTACACCGAAACACTCAAAACATGTCTAGTTTTATGGTTATTTGAAGTTTTGTTGTAACAAAAGACGGAATAGATTAGAAAGATATGATTTTATAGTTAGAAATTTTCAACGAGAGAGAGGTATCAATAACTTGTGATCAAGTGAGAGAAAATTTTATACTCCTGTACAGAACTAGGACGTTTATTATTATATGACAGTTATTGCAAATATTGTAAAATATTTTGATGTTTTCTAAATTCCTAAAAAACCAAAGTATTTCTAAGTATTCAATAATTGAATGAGATGGATAAATTGCAACCTTCAGCCTGTTAAATGCTATATGAAACATTGCATTCGGTCCATTGCATCGTTAAGATCGTCATGTAATATTGTGTAATTTAGGCATCTTTAGGCATTAGACTAGCATACATTCGAGAAACTTTATGCGCTTCGGGTCTTCTATAATTTAACGAACACTTAAAGAAAGACTCGTGTTCATTCGAGTAAGGAATTGCTCCAGGAATATAATTAAGATATTACAAGAACCATTTACAACATTTCAACAGAGGTGTACTGTTGAAAGATAAAAACAATAACCAAGAAAAACTTCTCGTGATTTTCCACTTGAGAAGTTTTTTACTTCAGAAGTCAGTTGGCATTAGTAGCAATTTTATTTGTTTCTAACATGCTTAGGCGGAAAATTCAAATAACCAGCCCATTCCTTTTGGTAGATTGATGTTTTCTTTAGACAAAATTGTTCCATTGATCAGAATTTCCCCAGCAGATACATGGGTGTACTTTTGCTAGTTTTAGATAAACCATGTAACCAATTTGGTTAAAAATTGACACATAAATGAACAATTTAACATTAAATAATATGAAAATGAATCAAATGTCTGGAATTAGTTGGGCTTTATTGATTAATAAAAATTAGTTCAATCCTGTCCCCTCTCCTCCCCCTGCATGTTTTTCTCTCCCCTAGAAATCCCATTTTGATAATAAATATGTTTATTTCTGAAATTTAATGTTCAATTGTTAGTCGTGGAATAGGAATGTCGATAATTATTTTAATCACGATCCAGTGATTTAATTCAGCATTAGTATTGCACCAATAACTTCAATATTGCAAAATCCGTTCTTCATTATATGTTTATTAAACATGAGCTCATTCATAATACAATATAACAGCAAGTGAACAGCAAGTGGTCGTTTGCATAAATGCAATATTTCTACCTCTTGCAAAAAAATCCAATTTCTAATGTAATTAATATAATTATGTTCAATCCAATTCTTAGCATTACTATTTCGGCATGTGAATTGATAAATATTATTGTCTGGTTTTTATCCTCTATAGAAAATAAAGTTTTGTTAGTAAATAAAGGATGTCTCAATAAGGGAGGAAGAATAAAATATTAAATAAAATACAATTTGTTTTTTTTAAGGAAATACCGAAATTTAATCATAAAATAGACATATGTATGGAACATGTATGGAACAACAAATCTGATAAATACCCTCCTTGGCTTGCTGGCACATTTGCGTTCTTCTCAGTATGGCATAAATATGGCTGTAATTCACTGATACAGTACCAAATCTCATCCTTCAAGGCTTGGGTGGTCGTGGGGTTATTAACATCAACTTTTGACTTCAAATAATCCCAGAGAAAGAAGTGCAAGGATGTTAAATCGCATGATCTAGGCGGACAATTCTGGTCGTCCAAACGGTAAATTACACGATCAGGGAAAATTTCATCGTGTAATCATGCCATTGATTCTTGTGATGTGTGGCAAGTGGCACCATCTTGTTCCTAAAAAACAATATGTCTTCTATACTTATACCATCCATTCGAGGCACAAAAACCTGAATTATCATGTCCGGGTACCGTTCGCTATTGACTGTTTTTGCATTTCCGGCAACGTTTTCGAAAAGAATGGTCCAATGATGCCTCCAGCCCAAAATCCACATCAAACAGTGACACGTTTGGGATGCTTCCGACTCACGAAACGCATGTGGGTTTTCCTCACTTCAAACGCGGCAAATGTGCTTGTTTACACAGCCATTTATATGAAAATGTGCCTCATTACTGAATATGATTGTTGGTCCACTTGCTGTTGTTCAATGACCCAACTGAAGAATTCTCTTCACTGTAATGGTCAGCTGGATTTTGTAGGCATGAAGACGCAAAAACTTTTTCAAAATATGCTGCACAGTGCTTCTTAAAATATTCATTTCTTGAGCACGGCGCCGAATGGATGTTCACGGTATTTCGCCTTCATTCTGGTGGACAGCCGTGATGTTTTCTGTTGAACGATCTGGACGAACACGTGCCGATGGTCTGACATCAGTAATCGATCTAGACCTTTTGAACTTTTCATTTATTTTCTTCACAGTTGAAGCACTTGCATTATTTTGTCTTTCAAAAATTGGGCGCTATGTGCGAATCGTGGCAGTCAAACTTTTGTGCTATAATATGAGGGTCGGCTATTATTGGATAAAAAAATTTAGAACTTCTGATATAGTACAGACGACAGTGTATTCATGATAACTGTTGAAGAGGAACTGGTTTAGCTGTTTTGTTTTAAAGATTCAGCGGAGACGTTGGACTTAGTCTAAATCGCTCAAAATGCAGTATCTGCATTATTAATAAGACAACAACTGCGTACACACTTTCAACCAATGCTCAACGTGACAATGTGAGACAACATATTCGGTGTACGTTGTCTTTTCACTAGTATTTTCCAAGCTCTCAAAGATTTGGAAGGATTATTGTATTTCTAAAATCACCAAAATAAGACTGATTTACACCTTGGTTTTTCCTAACGCTACTTAGTGATCTGAATTAACAATATTAAACGTTAGGCATATTAAAGGCGACGTTCGAAATGATTTCTAATAGCTCCAGTAGTAATCAAAATATTAATTTAAATATTCAAAATTTCATGTAAATGCTATCCCAGATTTTGATGGCACTCAATCTACGCTACCCTTATTTATTGGCGCGTGTCAAAATTTGATTAATGCAGTTTTGGACACAACAAATGTAAATAATCACAAGAAATTAATGGGTTTTCCGAATTGTAATTAGTAAATGAGAGCTCAAAGTTTAATAGGTTCTAAGGCAGGTGTTACAACCTGGAAGATGCTACAATCAACACTGAATCAGAGAGAATCAGTGTTGATGACATATGTAGTTGTTAGTTTAGTCATTATATCTATTGCAAGTGCACTTTTTTTAATTTCTTCATTGAAACCATCTTTATAAGCGATTTGTTTTGTTTTTACCCTTTTTATATGAAAGATATAAAATTCATGTTTTGAAATTTTTTTCTGTCACCTTATCACGTCTCTTGTATTGAAATTACTGCAATCCGTTAATACGCAATTCAAAGGAGGGGTCATAAGGAACTATTTTTCATATAAAAAGTTTTTTCTAAAAAAATTCTTTCTTGCTTAAAAAATTGAAAGGGTCGATTTTTAGCTGTCTCTTAGTATGTACGTATGTACGTACATACGTCTGTTTGTTCAAGAATTTCTCCTTCCTTATGGGACCGATTTGGATGAAATTTGATAAACAGGTGTAGACTATGTGCCAGCCGAACGGTTTTTTCATTTTTTTTTATAAATCCAATATGCGAACAGGAGTCATTTTTTTTATTCAGAAAATTTGTATTCAAACTAGGAGATTGAAATTTTGCATACATATAGCGCCTTGTATTATGCGTCGAATAAAGAAGTCCCATGTTGTAAAATTGTATAGAAAGCGGTGTTGCCACGTTTGAAACTTAACAAACTTTTTGAAATATCTAAGGAACGATAAAAGATAGGACATTCGAATAAACTTTACTGTATAGGCTACCTAAAGGCCCTTCGATTTTGTTTGAAACATTTTTTTTCGTTAGGTGTTTTTTGTTTTGCTAACTTTCGGGTCCATTTTCTCGAAAAGTTTCGCACAATTTTTTTAAAATTTCTTGCATCAAAAGTTCCTCTAATATTTAACCGACTAAGCGAGCTTAAAAAACTCGTGCGTCATAGCTACGGAGTAATTTGATCTTGAAAAAAGTGTTACCCTAAATATCTCGGTTCCTATGAAAGCTGGAAAAATGAAACTTGGGGAACTTATGTAACACCCAGGAGCCTTTTTCCAATGTGACCAACTGAATGTACTTGACCGATTTTGAGCAATAAAATTTTTTTCAACCACTTTTTAGTAACACCCTGTATATTTTCTTATATTTTATGAGCCCTTGTGATTTGCTTTACAATGATACCACACATGATGGGTCTAGCTCTTATCATTTCATAGATATGACCCTTAATATCTTAAACATTTGAAACTTGTCGCCATGGCAACCGACATTTAACAATCATATTATATACATGTAAGGAATGCGTAATAGATCATATATGCAAAGTTACAGGAAGAATTATTTGACGTTGTATGAGACATATAAACTGCTTTCGCAATTGAATAAATGTTATCAGTGGCGGGTACACATTAAAATTTGGGGGGGGGGGGGGGGGGCTCGGAAGGATTATTTTATTGGGAA
>WYDF02322359.1:0-14358 GCA_009867245.2 Adranes taylori
GTTACAGCCTGAAGAAGTCTGCCGATTAGAAGAACAAAACGTCATAGATCTAAGTTTTATTTAAAAAAAAAAACCGAATCCCATTGAAACAATAAAATTAGAGACAAAAATAAATTCAGAAATTAATTGGGTTCAGATTTTCAAACTAATCAATAAAATATAATAAAAACTTTCATTCCAGCGACAGACATCTCGTGCACTATATATTAGGTTTATTTGTAATTAAAAGAAATCCAACAATCAATTAGCTTTTGTGGTCGATAAAAACGGCTTTTATTATGAAAAGCGTCCTCTATATTCGGTTTAGACAACGATCTACTTTCCAAAAACTACCCGGTACTTGCTCTAAGTTCCGGTAAATATCGCTGTTTCATTATCAAGTGGGGGTTGACTTAGTTTTCCCTACTCTTACCCTGGCCGCCAAAAAGCATATCGTACCTAAGGCTAACCAGATCTCCTGATTGTAGAAATTTAAAAAAACATTTCTACAATTGGGAAGCTTAGTAAACGCGAGAATAAATTTAGATGAATAAATTTAGGGAATAAAGTTACATTGTACACTAAACTTGAAAATGTTGCTAAAAAATTAATAAAGAAGTTTCTTAAAATTGATGTACTATAATAAACTAATTTATAAATACATGTAAACGAAGCTTAGGCAAGATATTTGAATTTTACATTTTGGGTTTAGCCTACAGTAATATTGACAACCTATTTGACACGTCCATTTCCATAATGCCAGCTGCGCGGTTTCCTTTCCCAAATTTACATTATCATCATTGTGAAAACATCTATCCACATTGTATATAAAAAATAATTCAACAAGCCAAAACATTCCTTGCGCATACAAGAAATAAATACAGAAAATACCCATAATTTGCTTTCTTTAACTTAATTGGGTTTATTTTGACTTATGTATATAGAAACAAAATAGTATCAAAGCCAATTAATAAACTTGATTATGACGTTAGACAATTTATTTTATGAATACTATCATTTTAATCAAAGTAGTTCACCCATGAATGAAGAGGGGAAAATTACTGCAATCGATATTATAATATATATTCTTTTCTAATTCTCTGAAATTTAGCTAATTATTATTTGTTCTTAATAGTTCAAAGACATTGCTACTACAAAATATTATAATGTAAAACATAATCAAAATAAAAGTAATTGTTATGATTTACTTACGTGTATAAATTTCAGTTGATGAGTTTGCAAATTCATTCAAACAGACAGATATGTAATAATTATGTAAAAGATATCAATAACATACAAACATCTAGATGTTATTGCTACCAAATTATTTAAATTTTTAAAAAATAGATAGATCGATAGCTAGATAGCTAGATAGTAGCTAGATAGCTAGATAGTAGCTAGATAGCTAGATAGCTAGATAGTAGCTTAGATAGCTAGATAATAGCTAGATAGCTAGATAGTAGCTAGATAGCTAGATAGTAGCTAGATAGTAGCTAGATAGTAGCTAGATAGTAGCTAGATAGTAGCTAGATAGCTAGATAGTAGCTAGATAATAGCTAGATAGTAGCTAGATAGTAGCTAGATAGCTAGATAGTAGCTAGATAGTAGCTAAATAGTAGCTAGATAGCTATATAGTAGCTAGATAGCTAGGTAGTAGCTCGATAGCTAGATAGTAGCTAGATAGCTAGATAATAGCTAGATATATAGATAATTGGTTAGATAGATAGATAATTTGCTAGATATGTAGATAGATAGATAATTTGCTAGATAGATAGATAGATAAATATTTATTGGCATTTTTTCTACTTCATTACAAATTCCAAAATAAGATGCATTCAATGTAATACATATTAACTAAATCATTATCTCAATTTTATATAAAATTCGAAATCACAATCATTATCTTTCACCACATTCTTCTTCTTCTTCAATTTGTTTCCGGCTTTATTTCAGCCACTATTTTCATTATTATATCTAACCCCTTACCTTTGCACCCCAAACGTAGCTCCCAGTTCTCCTCTACATTTCATTCCTCCTCACTCCATTTCAAACCAACACATTCTTTCACCCAGTGACTCACTTTTCCTCTGCCTTCCCACATATTCTGCACCTTCGTTCTTGTTTATTCATCCAGTAGTCATTTCCCCCCTCTTCATTCCCGCACCTAAACCACGGAATCATCTTCCTCTCATATATGCTTAGACCTGATGCCAGATATTCACACATCCCATTTTCATTCATAATTCATTTATATCTCTTATTATACCTGCTACATACTATCTTTTCTTCCTTCGCTTGCCTTTCAACGCCCTTAATTCTTTCTACAATCTCGCTTACTCCATACTCTCCTGCCATCAGTCTCTCACACCACCTGTATGCGGACCATCCCACTCTCTCATTCGCCTTCGCTCTAAACCAAACCCATTCATTCACACATTTATCCTTCCTACTTCTCATTATTCCTTCCTCATACACCTCTTTCACTAACCTGGAATTTTCATCCCACAAGACTCAATAGAAAACATCTACTTATGCCTATTTGCAATTCATTAAACCATTTCTCTTATGATTTAATTTTCTTTTAAAAGATATTAGTACAAAAATTTCTATTTCTTCTTATTACTACCTGAGTTATTTGTTTTAAACTTTAACATATTTTCTTTTGTTGACACTGTATATATTATTAATTATTGTTAAGACTAAACGACTTAATTTTTAGCGTTATAATTAAGAACTTCAGGTCTTATTTGCCTAATATAAATTTCCATGAGTTACTGTAATATATCTTCATAGATTGCGCTGTAATCTGAATCAATAAATTTTTATTAAACAATATATTTTATATTAGTAATAGCTGGCATTCGTAAATTAATGCCAGGCCTATTCAAGTTTGATTCTGATTTAATTAATCAAGTTCATTCTGATTTAATAATTCAAGTTTCAAATTCTTTTTATTTGTTCTAATATTCAAACTGCCACAATTGCGGTAGATTTTTAATTTACATGTCCCAATTGTTCATAGTAGTTATAAAAACCAGTTGAATAATATAAATCGATTTTCTACAGCCAGTGTAAGAAAATGAAGACTAAAAAATCTAACCAAGCTATAGGTTTACAGCTTGATGTAAAGTTTAATACAATTACTTTATATGTCAAATGTATATTTCTCTAAAATTAAAATGATAAAAACAGCATGAAAAACAGATGTACAGTCAATGCAGTGGAGTTAGCAATAAATCAGCAAATAATCAGGTTAACAAACAGACATGTTAGCACTTTGTTGCATTGTTAGATTCATTAAATTTGAAATGAATCAAGTGTAGAATTGTGGGTATCATAAAACGCTGTAATAGAGTGGCTGTAACTATAAAAGATGGGTATCCCTTAAATATGCATAAAACGCATTGAATAAATAAAGTAAATAAATCTAACCCTATATAGAATCAATTGGGAAACCCTATATAGAAACGTATCTATGCCACTGTAAGGAATGTATGTCCGTCTGTTCATTTATATTAATAAAATATTTATCTGCAATATGTAAATAAGTAACAATTTTCTATTAAAATCCATCCGTATTTAACAACATTAGAATATGTAAATAAGTATTCTAATTTCTAGCTATTATTGAAAGATAAGTAAGATTAATTTAAAAACGTATGATGTACGCCGCCAATACTCTTTATGTGTAAAAGTGTATTTCGGCACGGGTAAGAAAGAGACAAAATGTAAGCATCGATTTATTTAAATATATTGTAGTACAGTGAGCACGTGAGTGAGTGGATATGTATAAGCGTGCATGTACCGTGTTTCACTCAATGAAGCATTTTGGAATGACGTAGATTGTTTATAATAAATATAGTGGGAATAACACAGGTTCGTATAGAAATGTACATGCATAGAGTGCGACTGGTGTTAAAGGCTGGTGGTTCGCTTCGATGGCTTGCTGTTATCTGGATATTGTATACGGCTACGTAGGCTGTTTAGACTTCTAATAGAGACCCGTGCCACGACACAATGCAATGAGTGCTGGCTCCTATATGTCCCGTAGCGGGCAATAAGATATTAGAATGGCCCTTGGACAAAAATAAGCGCGCTTTGCGCATTTCAAATCAGTTCCCGTTTCGCCTCCTCGAAGACAGCCAACAGAAAGCTCCAGAGCAAACCAGACTAGCCAGTCTCACCAGCGAGGAGAAGTCACCTGCGATTGTGATAAGCCATGTTATATTGCTTACACTGTTTACGTGGTATTATTGTATTGTATGTGTTGAATAGCTTTACCCCTTGTTTCTTTCTAACCTACTCCTACATAACTAGAGTGCATACTGCTAGCTAGTGCGCAGTACAAGTACAATTGGTGGTAGTCACTCAGCAACGGTCGCGTCAGTGTACAAAATGACGTTACCGGCTTATAGTTCATCCTTCTCTTTCATTACCTTATTAGTATGTATACTGCTACCTAGTTCGCAGTTCAGGCAACAGTGTGTCAGTACGCAATACGACGTTACCGGCGTATAGCTGTTTCCTAAGCTACCTACCGTACCAGTAATTTATATGCTGTGCTTAAACTTACCGCCGCTTTCCCGTTGTTATATGTATTGAAATTACCACCGCTCTCTGGATGTACACACTTTCCTTATTTTGATCGCTATTATTTGGTTACTTTGTCACTGCATTTCGTATTGCTCTATATGTAGCGCTGTTACATTTAATCGCCATTTGTTTATTATTATTATTAAACATTTGCACCGCGCGTATGTACACCGCTTTGCCATTTCGCTTTATTTTGTTGTTTATTATTTAACCGCTATCATTGCGTCATTGGTTTAATTTAATTTTCATATATTAACACTTGTTCATTTGATTTGTTATTAATATTTAATCGATGTATTTTTTCTTTCTCTGCTTTGATTAAAAAGTATAGTAGACGGTTTTGTTAAATCCTTAATGTTGGTTCACTCATTAGCATTTAAGTTCAGTTGCAGATACCCAGCAAGAACGCGAATCTCTGGTTTGATTACTAATTGAGTCTACCAAAGCCCTCAGTAAGCGACTAAGGACGGAAGGGATAACAACATCAGTTCCACATGCGGTCTTATACGATATTTAGTTGCAGCAATTTGAAACAAGTGCTAAAGCTCCCCATTAGCAGCGTCACGGATGGGAGTTCCGTTAACATATTAGCGACAGTCTGTCACAACGCGTAGCAATATTTTTCGCTAAACCCAGACCTAAAGTCATCTCCGTATGACCTTTGATAAAGCTTTTCAACGTGCACCTTGCTATAATTCAGTGGTTCCCAACCTTTGTTTGAAAAAGTAATGAGCTCTTCCCGGGAAAGGATTGCAAATCAGCTCTTGGATATCTTTCGATATGAACTAGTTATAGTCCGGGAAGAAACAGTGGGCTTAATCGACCAGCATTTGTAGATGACTTCCGATGTCGTTTCGATGACTTCCGATGTTGTATATCTGCGATGATCATGTGATCTTTACTATAATGGACTAGTGCTTTTAATGTCACAAACGCAGAATAATTGTTTTCGCCAACTTAACCTAACCATAATTAAGTTTGCAAATAAAGGCACGAAGTTTGTCTTCAAACATAAAAATATTTCTTACACCTGCTAAGTTTATGTTTCCAGATCCTTGTAACTGCAAAGTTCTGTCAGTTTAAATGTATAAAAATATCCACCAGATAACCTCTGACTTTTCGAATCAAGAAGCTGCTCTAATAAATCTTTAATTTTCTAATTGGTAAGAAATAGCTCAACCTCTTGTTTCAGTTCACATAACCTCCAAGAATGTTGCAGGCCAGAAGGGCTAATGTTTTTTCAGATGACGCATATGTTGAATCGGTAGGCCCGAGTTCCATCTTTTTTAGATTCTCTAATTTACTTTCAAAGAATTTAGTTGGTCGGTCAGATAAATTAGGATAAACTGTTTCTAAGTAGTGTTTCAATTTTGCCGGCTTCAGGGTATCGTTTTCATGAACCCACATATAACACACTATGGTTTTATTTCTCCATTATTTTCAATGGTGACAAATCAGAATTTCTCACTATTGTCGTATTTTCTATTTTTTGATGCCGTTCTCTGGAAATAAACAAAGACACCATCAATTATTTCTATAATTATGTAACGGATTAATATACTACTTATGTCCAACAGTGAACTTTAATAGTCTGATTGGATTGATTGAAATTAATAGTGATATGAAGGACTTACCGTTACGCTGGAACCATCAAATCACTTCACTAAACAGTATCACGGACACAGCCGTGAATAAAACAAAGTACGTACTTAATGAGTGTGACATGACTACATCCATGGGGATGCCCCCCACCCACACACACACACTCACACACATCATACCAGCTGTCGCATGTGGTTGGAAATCTGTGCTGTAAATCAAGTTATACTTAGAAGGACATTTTAAGTAATTTTAATACCTGTTTCTTATGAATTATTCAATATCTAGTGCGAAATAAAACTAATGTAATATTGCTTTTAAAATAAAAATTTGTTTTTCAAGCTTCCATAATCTGGAGTAAATAGTCAAAAATTGCCACCAGATTGTTTATGGTACTGGTAATTAAACTAGCATTTCATTGAAAAAGATCTATCGCCTATTAAAAAGTCATGTTCGTAGCGTATTGACAACGTCGGGGATTTTGTCGCGACACTTTACATTTCCACCCACTATTTTTCGCGTTATAAGTAGAATAGTGCTACGTCTCTCTACGTCTCCCTTATAAGCTCTGCTATACCACAGACAGGCACAACATTATCGTCCGCTCTGTACTGTCGAATACCCTCATTAGCTTTACAACGACGAGACGTTCCAAACAATATTTTAACTTTTAATTGCCTAAAACGTACTAATTGTAATGAATGTTAATTTTTATTTATTTTTCTACTCTTTCTCTCTTTCACTCATATGTTTTAATGCGCACCGTTAAGTGTTAGTCTTTAGGAAAACATTCAAATAATTTGAAATATTCTCAGTTTATCAAATTACCAAATTAGTAAGTATGTGTATGCAGATCAAATGATTAAAACTAATTATTCCCTAACTTATCGTGTAAATTAAATATGAATATTGTGTATGTGATTAAGTTAAAAGTTTCTCGGTCTTAAAATTAAAATAATTAATATAATGAACAGGAGACTAATTTTCAAAGTTCAGATCTTTATAAAGTATTTATAAAGTTTTACGAAATGAGAAACCAAAGTTTGGATTCTCGATAAGTATTAAAAGTTATGAAAGTGATAACACTTCCGAAAAAAGCACCTACGCTAATTTTACTCAATTAGATTGAGTAACTTTGAAAGCGCCTTGCAAAATTCTGTCAACTTCTATGTTATTAAAGTGCATTAATAAATTAGAAACCCTTGCATCCTATATGAAAATAAATGTAATAATTAAAATAATAAATTAAAACGTACGATTTATAAATAAGCATCACATATTCCATATTTGAGTAGGTTGCGTTTAGTTGATTCGATGGCGGACATGTCGGCCTCAGCAGGTGTTGTAACTTTCAGTATAAATCAATTAAACAATTTTTCTATATTACAGATAATTGTCGCCCTTCTATATTTCTCCACTTCCTTTATCTAATTTGAACAATACAATTTCTTGTGTTGTGTTTCTATAAGATTGTAACCGAAATTAATTCAAAATTCAAAAAAAAATCTTATTAAATAATAATTGTGCTTGATGGTATTTGTGGAGTGCAGTAAATACAATTTTGTGATTAGTCTTTTTACAAGTTGGACAAAAGGGTAATTGTATTTTACTATTTTGTGGGATCGTAATTAAAACTCAATCTAATTACTATGGAGTATCGTTAGATCGACGTGGTTTGGAGTAAAACGCCCATATCTAATGGTAACTTGATAATCTCGTTTATTAAAGCTTATCAGGCGTTTTTATATACTATATCTAAGGTTATTATAATACGTCGTTTCGGTAAATGAATTGATATATGATTTTGTGTGTACGGTTTTGAAATGAAGTGTATTAAATGAAATACAAGTATTCATACATGTTTAAAAAAATTTAATACTTAACATTGAAATAAGCACGCTTTGGCGTCCATTGTTTCTAATTGTTTTTAAATGATATTTCGATTTATTCAAGAGTCGTATTACTTAATTAAAACATGCCTTGTTAACGCCATTGTTTTGTTTTTAGCTTATCTTACGGTACGAATCCACGATGAGACAAAAATATTAATATTTCGTGAGACTTTTATCTCATGATATATTTTTATCACGAACACATCTTTCATTATATCTCATCTCTTGTGTTTCGCGAAATTTTTCTCGTATCAGCTCATTGTACAAAAACTTAGTGTTTCCACGATGAACTCATGAAACTATTTGAACTCATGAGTTATTTTCTAGTATTTAGTATTACAATGACACCAATAAAACGATGATTACTTTGAAATTGGCAACGAAGATTATGAATTTTGTCATTGATATCATTCACCGGGATCTTTATTATATTAGAAACTTCTTCAATGGATTTTCTTTTTATATTTCTGTTTTCATACAGTTCTCATAAATTGGTAGTTCTTCTTACAGCCCAATCAACATCAATGTTGAATCTCTTGTCCAATTTCTACATGATACACTTAGAAAAGTTAACATAGATAATTATACCATTCACTATATCAATTATATAATTATAGTTTAGAATATTAATTTACGCATACAATAAAAAATATATCCCTACCACTATTTAGTCTAACTTTCTATATATCTCAAGTTAGCTAATTAAAATGTAATAACCTCAAAATTAGTTTCAAATCAATATAACCTCAAAATTTGGCATGAGACAAAAAACTCACCAACTGCACGTGAGTCTCATATGACATATCTGGCATATCGTGTGTACACGATGCAATTAATAGGAGCGACAAAAGTTTCACGAAACTTATTTCATAAGACATATCTCTCACACTTATGGCTCTCACGACTATTTCGACAATGAAACTTTGTTATTGGTGAAATTTTTATTTCGCGAAACAAAAATCGCATGAAAATATCTCATCTTGGATTCCTACCTTAATACAAGTAATGTAAACTCATCTATTGGTAGCAAGTCTAGTCTTATATATTCTAAGGTATGAATATAAAAATATCAACAAAACAACACGGTGTCAATCTGTAGATATGCAATCAAGTTCATTATCTTGATTTGCAATTGAAGAAATGCATGTATGTATCTTTAATTATAAATGCATGTATGTATGTATGCATGTATGCAGTTATTATTATTATATGTATGTTTACGTACTTCCATATGCAGTTATTATTATTATTATTTTTATTCAAAACAATTCTGTTTAAATACTAAATGTACACATTTTTATATAAACAGATTCTTATATGATTGATAGAAATTTATTAATTAATTTTGTATTAAATTTCCTTTATTTCGTTTTGCTTCCATGGGTTTCGGGTTTAAACTTTATACAAGAGGATTTCTTTATTTACTTGAAATATCAAATAATCATCCTATAATTTGTACAAACTTGTATCAACCAAGTGAATTGTACATTAAATTCTTTTCTCAGAGGTAACTTGAAGTGTACAGACCGTGGTCCATATTCTTCAGTTATTCTGTCGGTCTAACATACATCATTTATTCTGATGAGTCAGTCTTTGAGAATATCCTGTATAAACGTCGTAATTCTCATCCTCAGAATATTCCCTGACTTGAATATGCATGTAGTAATTATATGCATATATAAGTACTAATTTTTTTTATTTCTACTGATATTATTAAGCATTTTTATTAAACATGCTATGACTATTTTAAATTTTGAAATGTCGTGGAGGATGCAAGTTTGATAAACTTGCATCCTCCAGACATTCCCTGTTCTTGATTGAACACAAATAGATAAAATTTCTCTTTAGATGCCTGACTTCAACTTATTTCCTTTTTAAAGCACAATTAACAAATATTTATTTCTAATATACCATTTGAAGAAAATGTAGCAGCAAAGTGAAATATATAATTGAACTCCATTCTCAACTCAACTGCCACATTCTCAATTAAGAAATGTGGCAGTCATTTATTCAATTGCCTTTTAAGGTTATTAAGTAATAAATGTCAATAGCGAGTCCAAAGTAAAATTTTGACCCGCCATAAAAAGGCTGTTTGTGCTTGGTTAACCCCTTCCACTTTTTTAGGTTTTGATTAGGTTTTGAAAAACACATTTAAATTAATGTTTGTAAGTACACGGAATGTTTACTATTGTAACGTTGTTGAACAGAAAAATTACTAAAACCGACAAAATATTAAATCCAAAGGAATATGAAAAGCCGTTGTCACGTAGTTACAACTATGCATTTCTATGCTAATCGATTATTATCCCAAATAACTATGAACCTAATTGAATTTAGTAGATGTATTTATTATAAACTAAAATGGTCAAAACGAAATAAGTAGATCAATCCTTGCTTTATGTAGTACTAATAAAAGTTTTGACTTCCAGTATATGGGGTACGGGTACCGTCCACGAATTTCTAGAAATTTACTTACGCTAGACATATTACATAAACTGTCATATATTATTAATTGAAATAAAACATGTTTTAATGTTTTTAATTTATATAGTAACATTATTTGTAAGGTGAAAACCAACAAGGACTCAATTGTGCGCATTTGTATAAATTAAAACAGTTTCATTAATTGGAAAGCACATTGGACAGATGGGATAACGCTTTTCTGCGTTTCCTTTTCAGGATATCCTAACGCCCCTGCGATTGTCGTCTCTGCTTATTTCAATTCCTCTCTTCGTCAATTATCGGTTTTGAAGTACAGAGAATAAGAAATTGTAGGATCGGAAAACACAATTAGCGCTTTCAGCGGAAAAAATATATACAATATCCCTGGAAGGCAAATCATTTTAATTGAAATGATTGCAACTAATTAGTTGCAAATTAGAAATAAATCTTTCTATTTTTTGCACTAATGAACACATTAAGAATTTTTATAGAAAGCTTTTCTGGTGTGAATAATATTTAGTTTGTCATGTTAATCCTTAACGTAAATTTAGAATTTATGAAATGTCAAGTTTGGCCAAGTTTATAAAATGCAATTTAATCAGTTTAACCCACTATAGAAATCACACATTTCACTCGACTACGGTTGTATTTTAATTTGTTTAAACAATTATCATATTGAGACCTCTAGTAGATTAGAGGTCTCAATCAGATAATAGTTTAAACAGATTAGATTAGATTAAATAGACCTTTTTGGCATAATGACATTAATTAACAACTACTTAAACTTAAACAATACTTAAACTTGAAAAATGTCGTAAACTTGAATTAAAAATTTTTTAATAAAAACTAAAACAAAACCAAAACCACTTTCTTTCATTAATGGAAGGCTGATTAATGGACCTTGCCTCTCCATCTTGCTACCAATTATTTCCTCATTTATCCTAACCTCCCTTCCTTTTTATCTCTCTTTTAATCCTCTCCATTATCCGCAACCCACTTCCTTTATGCCCCAAACATCCCTCATATTCTCAGCTAATATCCTCTCACTCTCATCCCATAGGAGCCCCACACATTCCCTTACCCAATGTTCCCATCTTTGTTCCCTTTTTCCGCATATCCTACAGATTCTCTCATCCTCATTCATCCAGTACCTATTTCCTCGCTCCTTACTTCTACACCAAAATCTCCCTACTAACCTCTTATTTTCCATACTCCATCCAGACTGCATATACTCAGACATACCATCCTCCACACGTATGTCCTTCTATCTACGATTGTACCTGCTATTTCTTAAATTCACATCATTTTCTTGCATCTTTACATCCTTCATTAATTCTTCCACCTGGAAAACTACCCCCACATCATCCATCATTTTCTCATACCCTTCCTCAAGGGACCATCCGATTCTTTCAGAAGCGTTCTTTCTTGCCCTAATCCATTCATTCATATACCGTACTCTACGCACTCCATTCGTAGCTACCATATATACTCTCTTTACCAGTCTGTTAGACTCATCCATTAACTTTCTTTCAAAGATCACCATTTTCTTGAAACCTACCACCCACTATTTATACCTACCAAATTCATCCAACACTATCTCACTTGGAGTTGACCTCTCCAGTCCTAATATTCTTTTCAAGATCCTATTTACACCTTTTCCATCTCATACCTTTCACATACTCCCCAAACTTCCGCCTCTTACATCATTATACTTTTCACATACAAATCTAACATTCTTGTTCTCATATTCACAGATTTCCCAAATTTCCCTTCCCACACACACTTAATTCTTTCCATTGCTACTGACGCTTTTTTTCAACCATTCTAACATGCTCCCTACAAGGTGCATTCTGACACAACATATACCCTAGATATTTGTAGTTTTTCACCTTCTCTATCTGTTTTCCTCCTAACTTAAAAACATCCTTTCTACATTCCCGACCTCCCTTCTTGCACACCATCATTTTTGTTTTCTCCACATTCATCTCTAACCCTCTCTAACACATATACACTTGTTTATCATCTGAATCACTTTTATTATCTCCTCCCGTATATTCGCCATACATACAATATCGTCCGCATAACTTAATGACCATGGCTTTTCCTTTCCTACAATCATCCCCCCTGCTTGCCCCTTCCTTAACTCATTCTCCAGATCTGCAATGTATATATTAAATAAACAAGTACTCAATGGACATCCTTGCCTCACACCCCTCCTTACATCAAACCACCCCGATACTCTCTCACCAACTCTCGCTCTTATTTTTGACCCTTCATACAATCCACTTAAGATATCTATCAACATCTTTAAAATTCCCAATTCATACATTCTATTCCATAGTCTTTCCCTACTTATCTTATCAAATGCAGACTTGAACTCAACAAATAACAAGTATAAGTTTTTCCTTTCACTAATTTCTTCCCTTTATAAATTGCGTTTCCGTATTTGACAGTACTTTCTTTTCTCTTACTACCTTCTCTAGCATTTTATTTACAATCCTAACAAACATTCTGTATAATCCATTCATAATAGTTACTCACCTATAGCTTTCAGTCTTTTTATCCCCTCTTTTGTATACAAGCACCATTTCTCCTTTCTTCCATTCTCCCGGAATCCTACCTTTACCCTTCCACACTGCATTCATACACCTTGCTACCGTTCTTATACCACTATTACTCAAACATCCACATACCTCCATCGCCACCTCGTTCGGTCCAGCTGAATTTCCATTTTTTATATTTATTATCTCCTCTTTCACCTCCTTATCACTAATATCTCCTTCTACCCCTTTTTCTTAAACCTCTTGTATTTTGCCACTTTGTATTTTCATATTAATTTTATTTACACCATAGGTTCCCAACTAATTATGGATTACCGTCCCTTTACAAGAAAATAAAAATTTAAGCGCCTCCCTCCATTATAGTTAATGATCATTATACCAATATTAAAATATTGTTTCATATTATCTGTACACTTATGTTATCTGTCTGTCTATCTATTAAGAATCACAAAGTAGACACTAATTAAAATAACAATCAATGGTAGTAAAAACAACTACAAAGTTGTTTATTAAAAATGTAAAAATAAACATAGAATTCGTGATATGTTTAAGGCTGGTGGAGGTTTTTGTTTGATGTTGAAATCATGGTGAAGTTTTTGTAGTTATTTAATAAATAATAAATAGTTAATAACAAATAAAAGTCTTTTCTTCACAAAAGGGATTATTTGGCAACCGGTTTCAGATAGCTTAGCTATTCATCATCAGGCCTTTAATCTGCAATTTAATTGTTTTGCTGTAATTTACATGTTAAAGAGTAATGCTTGACAAAGTAATGCTGACTCGCTTTGTAGTGACGTGATGCACACTCATTTTCAGCATCACTTTGTCACACATTACTCATTAACATGTAAATAATTCCTTTTGTGAAGAAAAGACCTATACTTATTATTAATTCTAAATAAAAACTTTCCTAACTAATTTAAAAAATAATTCCGGGTTTTAATTTCGTTATCAGTCCCAAGTTGCCACGTTCTCTATCGTCTCCTAGACACTAAATTAGCTACTGCACTGAACCGTTTGAACCCATGCTCAAAAAATTATATAAATTAAGATGACATATAAATTGAAATGACATTATAATCGAGGGGCAGTGGATGAATGTTAACTCCTGTACACACGTTATGATTTGCTTATGTATTTATTATCAGTTATGTATAAAAGAAACAAAAATATATTGCTAGTTTTAATGGTGATGTGGCGGTAGGTGCGGAAATGTAGAGCGGGGAGGCAGGTATTAGAGAACTGAGAGCAATGGGTGAAAAATATAATGGAGGGGATAGAATGGTAGAACG
>WYDF02322370.1:0-27816 GCA_009867245.2 Adranes taylori
TGATGATATTTATATATTGAAAACGTTCGTAATGAAAATTTAGTTTCATTTATTGTACAATTTTTGGTCACCTGTCTTCAACAATTTTATACATTAGATTTTACGGGGCCAATACAACGATATTCAAAAAAGTAAATTTGTTTAAGTTATTTGAATATTTTCAATATGTGTATATAGACATGCTAGGTGTTTCTGGTACCATCCGAGTACTCAGTACTCCGATACTTACGCCAGGTATATTTAAAAAAAGTTTGGTAGAAAATACTTAAACTAATTACCCGCTTTGTGGTAATAACGGGTTCACATGCGTATAGTTAGATTCCTCATTGGAGTGCGTTTTCCTGGCACGCTATAGTGGTGAAGGGTTTACCCCATTCAAACTGAGAACATTGCAAAACTGTAGTCATTAAGCAGTTTTGCTACTTTCTCATTTCAGTAGGGAAAACGCTTCATCACCTTTGCATGTCAGAAATTCACACTCCAATGAGGAATTGAGCTACATGCATCGGTGAAGCATTGTTCCTATCAAAATGAGAACATTGAACAACTGCTTGATTTTGTATGTTCTCAGAAATGTAGTAGGCATAATGTGTTTGAAAACATTTTTGTACCATAAAAATGAGAAAATTTGTTTTCTTTACTAACATACCAATATAATGATCCCATTTCAAGTTGTCGCATATGGTGATGCCGAGGTCTTTCTGTTGACTCATTTTACGCAGTATAATTCCATTTATTGATAATCATTTCTCCGATTTTTACGACCCAAATGCATCACTACATTTATCAGAATTCAAATCCAATTTCCATTGTTTGCCCCATTTACCGATATTATGTAAATTCCTTTGGAGTTCATTTGTATCTAGTGACGGGTTCACATATACGTTGGCATCATCCGCAACAAAGGATATGTTGGACTTTACAACTTTATTGTAATCAGCAATGAAAATATTAAACAGTAAGAGCCCTAATGCACTGTCTTGGATCACCCCGCTAGGAATCATTACTGCAGATGATAGTATATATCCACTTTGTACAGCATATGTATTAGAAATATATTGAAATAATTTTTGCAAATCAATTTGTTTGATATAATAAACAAATCTTTAGTACAAAATGCTTAAACTCTTAAAGAGTGTTCTAACAAAGGAAAATGTGTTTGAAATTTTTAATTTTTACTTAGCCATAGTCAAATTCTGGCAGCTTTGACGACTTGGTGGGTATGGCTTAATCAAGTGGAGCCCATTGCTCGTAAAGATTTGGCAAGGCTATTGGATATTTCGTTACCTCTACTTCAAGATGTTCGAAGGTTACCTGAATATTATCAACATGCTTTGATTATTAGCGAGCCACCAAAGGTACATTTATTTGTAGTTAATTCAAATCGAAATTTAGAATTCATTAAAAAAATATATTCTGATTTAAAATAGATTTACTGACAATTATATATATATATATATATTTATTTTAGTTTATTTTTATTTTAGTTACAACATGCTGCGGCACATTTATTTTTAAGCATCACTTCATCAATTTCGCCTCCTTCACTAATCACACTACCATTAATAATGGAGTTTATGGAAATAGTACCATCTGCGAAACACTTACAAAAGGATACTCGAGAAGTTGTCGTATGTGCTTTTTGTAAGTGCTTAAAGTCTTTTTTTATTATTATGTGTTAATTGTATAAATTCTGATGTCTACTGAAGTTGTAAGAAAGAGCAAAATATTTCTTTAGCACGTCTGCTCGAAAACCAATAATTTATTCTTAAAATATATTATATTTAATTCGACGTCTGTTTTATACATAAGTTTGCTGAGTAATGAAATTGAATTGAACCGCAAAACTTCTTCAATCAGTCAGTTGGAACATACTTTAGATAAGAATTTCATCTTCCACATTATTCAACAAACTATGGTTGACATGTTCTAACTTATTGAGCTCTTATCTAAGCAAGAATTTGAACTTAAATGTTACGAATAATACTTTTCGTAATTTCTCACTTTTAACTTTCTAATTTTATGTAATAGGATTATAATTGTGACAGTACACTTTGATGTAGTGTACTTTTGTAATTATAAAATTTATTTTTCATTTACAGCTAACTTATTACTTCGTCCATGGGGTGATCTATCTGAGCATGATTCAATAAAGCGCAATCAGTTGATTGCTTCTTTTTTCGATGCACTCACACGAGAATTCCGACAGTTGAATGAATATCTGTCCGACGCGAGGAAGGTCAAACAAGTCATTGATGATAATTTATCAGTGCTAACAAATTTAATCGCGTATGCCAAAAATTATCCGCTTAATTCGAAAGCTTTGCTGTATTCCGCTATTAGTGTAAGTATTTCGTTACTACAAGTTTAATCTATTACATATTGAGAATTTTTTATTTGTTTATGATACCAATGCATTATATCTTTTTAGTATATCTAGTGTACCTATTCTCGAGCAGGGTATGGGATGTTCGAAATGTTATTAGATCTATAATTTAACAATGCTTAAATAATATTATGTAGTCCTAACATGTAAACAAGATTTACTAGTAGTAGCAGTAAACCTTTATTGCATAAATTCAATTTTAACATAAACCAAAATATATATATAACAGAATAAAACTATTTTCAACTTAAAAACAATTACAAGCAAAAAACAAACAAAAATCAAACTACAATAAGCAATGCACTGGGTTGGTGGGGAACATTATTTATTCTTTCACAAAACTAACAATTTTCCTTCGTCCTCCCGTTTTCTTTATTTCCCTTAAAATTTTCCTTATCACCATTTACCTTCCTGTCCGAGAACACACTCCAATTCTCAGCTTCTTCCCTCTCATACACATTGCATTCTATTCTTTTACATTCTTTCACCCAATGCTCCCATTTTTTCTCTTCATAACACATTCCCTTGCTCCCATCCATCCAGAACCTATTCCCACTCTCTACTTTCATATCTAAACATCGCTATCATTCTCTTCTCCATTCCGCCTTTGGCTCTTAAATTCTGAGGCATACCTCCTTCCATTCTTATCCATTTATACCTATCATTATACCTGCATCTTTCATTCTCTCTTCTACTTCATTTATTGTACCTCTTCCATTGTTTATCATATCCTCCCATTTATACAAAGACCATCCTATTCTTTCATATGCTTTTTTTCTCCTCATAACCAATCATTCCTGCATATGCCATTTCTCAATTCCAATATACACTGTCCAATATACACTCTTCACTAAGCTGTCACTCTCCTTCGTGAACACTTTCTTCTCAAACTTTACAATTTTTTAAACCCATCCACCCAGCATTTATACCTATCAAACTTGCAATAAAATCTCATTTGGTGTCGATCTTTCAACTCCTATTATTCTCTTAAGACATCCCATTTGCACTCTTTCCACCTCCTCTTTTTCACATACACCCCTCACTTCAACCCCATACAACATTATATTCCTAACGCATACATCTAGAATATTTGTCTTCATTTTTACTGATGCCCCAAACTTTCGTTCCCATACACCTTATTCTTTCCTTAGCCACCCTCGCTTTCTTTGCCACCATTGTAGCATGCTCTTTGTATGTTCCATTTTGCGCCAACATGTATCCTAAGTATTTATACCGTTTCACTCTTTTTATTTTGTTTCCATTTATTTCAAAGCTATCTTTCTTACTATCACGTCCTCCATTGTTACGTACCATCACTTTTGTCTTTTCTACATTCATTTCTAACTATTCTATTCATGTAGCTCTTCATTCTCTCTATCATAGCCCTCATTTATTCTATACTTTCGCCATACATACTATGTCGTCCGTATAATTTAGAGACCACATTTTTTCGTTCCCTACAATAACTCCTCCCGACTGTCCCTTTCGCAGCACGTCCTCTAAAGCAGTCATATATGTGTTGAATAAATTTCCGCTCATTGCACATTGGACCTTACCTTAACTCGTCGTGACTTCAAATTATTCCTCTTAATCCTTATCATTCTCTCTGATATATCAACATTCTGCATCTTCTCCCACAATTTCTCTCTTATTAGTCTGTCAACTCCGGACTTTAGGTCGATTAACAACAAATATAGTTTCCTTTTCATACCTAATTCCATCCCTGCTTCCATTCCTCAGGTATTCTTTCCTTTCCGCACCATACTTCATATATACCTCTGGTTAAAGCCTTTAACGGTTAAATTCTGTGGTTAAAACCTATGTCCGTCGGCAACCTGTCCGGTCCTGGCGCACTTTTTACTCTCAATCCCTCCTCCTTCTCTTCTTCACCCTAATATCTTCTGCATTTCCCTCCTCCACTCCAATTACATATCCCTCCTTTTCCATTGTATTTTTTGCTCATTCTCTTTGGCACCCACTTCTCTTACATTTTTCCTCATAGTCCCTCAAGTGTATCAAACTTTTTCTCTTCCTACTCCCATGACTCCCCTTTCCTTAATATATTTCCACACATCATTCTCACTCCTTCAATTGTTTATTATTTCCCTCTCATATCTCTCATTCATCTCCTTACATCTCATTCTTTATTCTCTATTCATTATTTTCTTCGTTGTATTTCTCCCTTGATGCTTCCATTTTCTCACCCTTTTTAACTTTGCTTACCCTCCTTTTCATTCTTATCCATTCTTCATCTATCTTATATGAGCTCATTGATCTTCTCTATACACTCCCTCCTGCTTCTATCCTGTTCACTTTTTTATCTCTTCCACTATTTCACACATGTTTCCCATCTCATCCCATTCTACTTTTCCCAGTCTCCGTTTCATTCTTATTTTTTCTCCTTCATTCCAACTGTATCCTTCCTCTCTTTCCCATACTTCACCACTCTCTATGCCCTTATAACTCTCATTCTCAAACTTCTACTCAGATTCCATAAAGTAATCAGATTCTATCCTATTTCCTTGTCTTATATATTCTGTGTATATTCTTGCAAAATCATTCATAATCATGTAATCAATTATTGATCCTCCACCTTGCATTTTCCAGTCTTATCCTTTAGGCAATTTCCTTTTTATCACTACCCATTTCTCTACTTCCACTCATGTTTCTACTAATCAAATAATATCAAAATCCTCTAACTACTCTTTTATATTCCTCTGTGTCATCTTATTATTTTAGTCTGCTACATTCCAGCATACCAGTTTCACATTTTTATTCCCACTTCCATCCTTCCTTATTTTTCCTATATTTTTCCACACCCTCTTATTGGATGTCTTTTTTTCCACCACCCTCCTCACCTCACCTTGTTTCCTACTTCCATATTATTAATCTGTATAATTATCTTCTCTTCTTCCTCTATTCTGCCACTTCCATTCGTTTTTAGTTTTCCATTCTTCCGTCATGACTCTTCTCTCTACCCTGCCTATCGTGATCCATGCCTTCCAATTCGGTTACTCTTCGTTACATCTCATATTTCTCTTCACGCCACTTGCCTTCTTTTTGCTCAAACTCCTTTCTCATGTTTTAATTCTCTATCTTTATGTTCTTAATTTATTCTTTTATTTCCTTTAATTCACTTAGCTCTACTTGTAACTCTTAATATTATCATTTGAAAGTTTATATTATCATCCTTCTTGTCGTGCTGTTCTACACACTTCCTTTTTTGATTCATTGTCTCCCCTATTCCTACTTTCGGAACTACCAAACGAGGATCCACTACTCGTGTGTTCTGTTAACGAACTCATCCATACTGTTATTCTCTTTTTCAAAAAACATATTATTATTATGCTCTGATTCAATTTCTACACACTTTAAAATATCTCTATAATTATATTTCCTTATTTTAATTATAATTATTTTTTTATAATATATTTTTCCATAATATTACCCATTCAACGGTTATAATTTATTTTAATTTATAATCATTAACGGCTTTCTCAAATTCGTGACAACCTTATCGTTCTCCTTGCGTAGTGCTCGATGCCAGCAGCTTTTTATTTTCGTATCTTTTATAAATATCCCGTGCAAATGTTTTTACTTACTACTGTTTAATTTTAATATGCTTCCCTTTTTTACTTGCTTACTTTAGTTTTCTTTTGTGTATTTTAGGTTTTCATACCTTATGCCGTGCAGACTATCGTTAATTATAACTAACTCACGTCTAATCTTCTTTCTTTAACCTCAAATTCTTATTTGCCTCTGTGATCTCTTTCTAATCAAATACAATTTGGTATTTAATATATATTTAAACTATGTGTATTAAATACTTTTTCCCGGAGCACGCTATTACTACGTCTTACTGATTTCACTTCCAGAACAAAATTCCCTGAATTGGATATTTACTAAATTCGTAGTTCTTTTGTACCATTTTACGATGTAGTTCGGTATAATTGAATCGTATTTCTATAATGACCAATGATAGGAAGTGTTTTATAAGTACTGAAAATAAAAGAAATTCCGTCAGTAAATAAAAAAACGCCATGCTTTGTAAACTGCCTTGAAAAATTAGAATCATTTTTTTATGTTGCACCTCTTCCACAACGGGAAGTATATGTGCGGCATTAAGTGACCTTTCCTAACTTCAGTACTTTCTTCTAATTAACAACATATTTTAAAGTAATCCAAAAGCATGAATACTGAACTTAATTATTTTTTTTTAATAATTTTTAATAGAATACAACAGAACACGTCCTTACATTATTTCCGCTCTATGCACATGATCCAGATATATCAGAAGCTTTGCTAGCATATTTCCTTACTTGCTTAGGAATTTTGCAGCAAAATATGGGTTTGGCGTTGGTAAGCAGAGCTGTTGATATGTTTATTAATGTAGCTGCCAGGTAATGTGATAAGTATTCTAACCCTTCCAATTAATTAATTTTATCAAATTTAATCAATAATGTGTATATTATTTTTTGTTTTGGTGCGGAAATTGGATATTTTTAATAAAATTATAATTTATAGCGAGCTTTCGTTAAATATATTAACTTCGTCAAGCTACAAAATACAAGAGTTATGATATAATGTAGAGATAAGTATGTTAGATATAAAATATTATAGGTATTTTTTATTTTTTTATTTACCTTATGTATAATTTAAATTTATTTCTTAATCATTTTTTTTATGTATTATAAAGTTGTACAGTTTTTGGAATTGAATATGTCGTTTTTGATTGAATAATTATGAATTTTGTTGGATAGGTGGTATTATGGTCAGTGTTTGTCTAGGTGATTTCATTTTGTATTTGGTTTATCGGATAAGGTGGGTCAGTTGATTGTTATTATTTGTCGTCGTCAGAGTTTCTTTTATTAGTGCGCTGTATATTTTACTTAAATTGTTGCAATCTGTCCTGTAGTTAATGGTGTTTTTGTTTCTTTTTATGTTGATGGATTCTAGTATGAGGGTTTTTTTATAGTTAGATTCTTTGTCGATGATTTTTTTTCTATGTCAAAGTCGAAATTGTGTTTTTGTTCAAAATGATGTGTTGCCAGTGGGGTTATAGGGTTTTCTTTGTGTTGTTCTTTACAGTCATTTTTGTGATTTGAAATTCTGTTGTTGAGATATTGTTTGCTTTGTCCAATGTATATTCCTGAGCAGTCGTGGCAGATAATTTGGTATATTAGATTTAAGTTTTGTTCTTTGCTGTTTTTGCTTTTTGTTTTGAAAAGATTTTGCTTATTTTATTATCAATGTACAGCCTAATTTTTGTGTTCTCATTTTCAAGTGTGTGTTTTATTTTATGGCATAGGTTTTTTATGTATGGGATTTTGAAATAACGTTTATTCAGGTTTGTGTTAGTGGTATCTATGGTTTAGTTGTTTTGTTTTTCTTTGGCTGTTTTAATAGTGTGGAGGTTAAGTAATTTATTGATGGTATTTAACGGGTATCCGTTTTATAGGAACAGGTTTGTGTCTGTTTGTATGTTTTTCTTCCAGAATGTTTCGTCGCTTATTAAGGCAATTATGGTGTATAATTTTTGAGCCATTAGGTGATTGGAGCGGAAGTGTAGAAGGCTGTCTGATGCTATGGGTTTTGTGTACTATTATTCATAAGAAAATGTCGTATTGGTATTCTAGGCTATCGTTATGTCTAGGAACGGTAGTTTTTATCTGTTTCTTGCTCGTATGTGAATGAGAGACCTGGTTTTTGTTTATTTAATGGTTCTAGGACGGTTTGTATTTTGTTTTTTAGAACGCATGTTAGTTTGTCGTCTATGTATAGGTTTATGAATAGAAATGTTGAATGGAAGTTGGAATATTGAATGGAAATAGTCTGGAAGAAAAATATATAAACAGGCACAAACCTCCTCCTACAAAACGGATACCCGTTAAATACCATAAATTATTTACACTATTAAAAGAGCCAAAGAAAAACATATCAACCAAGACATAGATACCACTACCTCAAATCTGAACAAATGTTGCTTCAAAATTCCATACATAAAACGGGTATAAAATAAAACACACACTAGAAAATGAGAACACAGCAATAACCCTCTACAATGACAACAAAATAAGCAGAATCTTTTCAAAAACAGAAAAGAACAAAACTCAAACGCAACATACCAAATTAACTGCCACGATTGCTCAGGAATATACATTTTACAGACCAAGCAGCATCGCAACAACAGAATTTCAAACCACAAAAATGACTGAAAATGACAAAAATAACATCACAAAGATAATCCTAAAACCGCACTTGCAACACATCATCAGATAAACCAAATACAAAATGAAATCACCTAGACAAACATTGACCATAATACCACTTAACTTACAAAATTCATAATTAATCAATCAAAAACGACATAATTCAAAAAACTTTACAACAACTATATAATTAATAACAAATAGATTAAGAAATGAATTTAAATTATACATAAGGTAATTCAAAAATCAAAAATACCTATAATATTTTAATTCTAACATATTTATCAATACATTATATCATAACTCTTGTATTTTGTAGCCTGACGAAGTTTATATTTTATATATTTAACGAAAGCTTGCTATAAATTCTAATTTTATTAAAAACATGCATTTTCCGCACCAAAACAAAAAATAATATACATAATAAAAATGGATGACAACCAAACAATATGAGTCAATAATATGATTCTGATATTTATATTTTAAGTTATGTAAATAATTATAAAATTAACTTTTTAAGAATTAAATTTTAATAAATCTGTTGGCTATATGTCGTAATATTCTATAACCCACATAATATTTTTATTTTGTAGAGAACATCAACGATCGAATCTCACCGGCCTTAATAAAGTATTGCGAATATTGCAACTTGTCGTTGAAGCTCCAGGCAGTTCTTACAAAAATTTCCTACCTGTAATTTTACAGTTGTGCAAAGATAGCGTTTTTCAGACTGTGATATCACAAGCAACTGAACAGCCGGAAGCAATTATTTGTCTTCTGAGTCTTTTACATAGGTAAGTAACAGATTTCGTAAAATCAATTTAAACATGTTATATTTTATTCAGTTTCTGTTTGCTGCTATATAATACTTTAAACGATCTTGAAAAAAATTATGTTCTGTGATATCCCTTTGCGTTTACAGCCTTTAATTTTATTATATTTCGCCATTCTAATTTTCTCAATTCGTTAATTACTATAATAGTTTAGTACAATTACTGTCATAGTGTCACGGATTATTTTGTGTGTTGATTTTATGAACAACGTGACTAGTGAGAGAGAATCCTTTTAATGGGGTACGTAGCGATTTCTTCCTGGCCTACAGGATCCTTTCATACTATAACTACAAAATGCAATTCACTTTAATACCCACTAGAATTTACCTGTTACGAAGTTATGTTATAATTTACAATTCCTGGATTCCCGTTACTTTTTAAAATAATCTTAACAAAATGAGTTCATGTGAATAAAATTATAATTCGTGTATTCATACAAAATAACGCCGCATCAACATTATACTTACAGTTTTTGTCGTTCCTACCATCACAAACTTAATTTAGATCACGCACCGTTACCTTATTAGTTCATTCCAATTTATTTGAATTTATCTCAATAAATAAACTTATTATCTAATCAATTTACTTTAATAATTAAAGGCATTTAATTATCCATCACTGTACTCTACTATGCCCCATATCTAACTACCGGTACTTATTTAACAATTTAATTTGGAATAAGTTTTAATTTAATTTAATTCATGATTTTATTTTCAAAATGCTGACAGGGATTTATTCTGCACTTTAATTTCTCATTACTGACTATTCACTCCAGTGAGAACTGTGTGGCTTTTATTAACTTCTACTGTCATGGTGGGTTCTCGTCCAACGTAATTAATTGATGATAAATAAAACTTCTTCGGATTTTGGACAATGATATATTTGACAGTTAGTTCATTTGGTATCTTTCGTCGATGTTTAGGTTTCAGGGTTGAAACCCATCATCAGGAGTGTGAAACAACATTTGTACACATTGTAATATTAGATACATATGTGACAGATATAGACTGTCCACATGTAACTTATGTAATATTAACTAATTTATTCATTCATATAATTATAATATATAACTGTGATAACAGTGGTCTACTACACCTTAGCTGTTATACAAATGTATAGCTACAGTCTTTTTTTCTTTGAAACTATTGTTAGAATGTAATGTTCTAACTTACATATGAAAAACAATTACCTTTAATGCTTGCGAACGAATGATATAGTTGTTATTATTGAATGATATGTAACAATGGCTGCATGAACCAAATCGTGATATAAATACTATTCTTATTTTAACAAATGAAGGTATATCACAGTTCAAGGAAAAAATACTACAACTTATCACAGTTTTTTTTTGTTTTCTTTATTCAATACAAGTTTAAATGTTTAAAAGCTAATTATTTTAGAACAATAGTAATAAGAGTTTCTTCTGTCACAAGTTTCACACATCGTTCACCAGCCTGTGTGGCCTGGAAATGTCTTGAATGTTATATCCCAATTAGGGAGATGGACTGAGTCACTTTGAATATGTGATTTAATCTCATCGTCACTGATATCTTTTAATGATGGGGGAGAAGATAAATCACAATACATCCAGTTAATTATTGCTCTCTTTTGATCTAACTGTCTCGCCTTTAGAATTTCGCGCTCTCATGTGTTTTGTATTATCTTGTATCGTGGCTAACATTAAATATTCTGTATGAGCGAAAAAACTTTTTTCTTTCGATCATAATGTCGACAATATTATGTAAATCTTCAGGCAGGTACCTTGAATATTATATTGATGTTTTAGTTCCTCTGTAAAGTATTTACTTGTTTTTTAATATTAAACCACATTGACATGTATCACTTCAAAATAAATACAACTGTTTTTTGAAGTTCAGGTGTGAGACTTTCTTCACTTCCTTCTGTTCCATCTGAGAGTTCGATTTGTATTGTCAACCACCTCGAGTGTGACAAAGTACCAGAATCTCTCTTTACATTTTCCCGACTTTCTTGCCATGGAAATATCGAGTAGATATTGCTGTTCCTTACTATACTTCTGTCTACTATGGGATCTGACAGGCAATACTCTTAAAGCCAATCACTGGACGTTTTTTACAGCCACTTAGCTTTTCTTCGGTTAGCCTTTTCAAAGATTTTGGACTCGTTGATTTACCATCTAGGTATTGAAACAGATGCTGGAATGACAGTTCATTGAAATAGAGAGCGCAAACTATCCATTGTAACGATTTTCCCAAATGTATTGCGATTCAGCGAATCAGACCGTTTTTCCAAGATGTAGCAGTGCCATCACATCCTATGACAACTAATTTTTATCATGAGAAGTACCACGACCAGGCAAATAAGAAATAATAAAAGTGACAATATCTTCAGAACTTCCAGCAGTTGGAATAATATGGAATGTAGACTGAATCAGGTTCTTGAATTAGCGAGTAACGGTTTATAACAAAGTTGTTACTAATGTAAGCCTCCCTTAAATTTGTTCTGGTGCATAAATAAAAGTAAATAGATTAGGCTGCGGTAACCCTACATAAAAATATATGATAAAAGCCATTTGTTTGTGTGTTTGTCCGTCTCATAGAGAGTGTATTGATTTGAACAAGAAAGCATTATTAAATATATTTTTCCGTTGTATTTAAATTAAAAAATTATTTAAAACGAATTTTTAATAATTATGTATCAATTATGTTGATTTATGAATGTAAACAAAGGTTGTTATGATGATTAGTAACCACTGCATGTTGTTCGTTATGAAATAAAATGATTTCATTAGGGATTTTTGGGATGCATATACCGGCACATATCTTAGAGAGAGAGAGAGAGAGAGAGAATGAAAGAGAAAGAGATGATCATTGTCCTTATGTGTTAACGTACGTAAGCGTTAATGAATATATATATTGTCGCTGATCGCTGGTACGCACCGATATAATGTATATTATATATTTTAATTTCTGTTCTCCGTACATTAGATATTGTTATTAACGCTATAATTTAATATGATTTAAACTACCGTGGTGGCGCTGCTTCCTGTGGAGACCCGTAACGGGTTACAACGTGACGTATGTAAGCGTTCACATTTTACGTGGTGGGTCGTAAGACATTCACTTGGCTCTTGGGCTATAAATAGGCGTGCATTTCACATTTAAAGTTAGTTTGTTATTTCCTGTCTTCGAGCTCGAACGAAAAGCAGCCGCCAGCAGCGACCAGCGATAATCGCCAGCAGTGAAGCGTATATTGGTAACCCATGTTATATAGCTTGTACCTTACAGTATATTATTGTGTTGCATGTGGTGAATGGTTTTCTTCTCATCCTATCCTTTTCCTGCAACCGCTCTCCTACGTACTAAAGTGTATACCACCAGTAAAACATCCACGTCAGTTCAAATTGCAACATTGCGTACATAGTAAATTAGTGGTAGTCAGTTGGCATACAGTAGCGTTAGTTCTTAATGCAACGCTACGCGCCTATAGTACTCACCTTGTCACCGTGTAAACTAAGAGTGCATGTTATTAGGGTAACTAGTGGTAGTCACTCGGCATACAGTTGCGTTAGTTCATGATGCAACGCTACGCGCCCGTAGTGTATACTACTAGCGAAACTAGTGGCATTCGCTTGGCATACAATCACGTTAGTTCTTAAGGCTACGTTACGTGTCCGTAGTGTCTACCCATCTCCTATATACTAAAGTGTCTACTACTAGTCAGACAGTCACGTCAGTTCTTAATGCGGTGTTGCGTATGAACACCGCTTTTTTCATTTAATATTCATTCATTTGATTTATTATTAATATTTAATTGAATATATTTTCTTTCTCTCTTTGTTTATTTTGTGTAGAAGAACAATAAAAGTTTAATGATGTGTGTTAAAACTTTTAATGCCACTTATTAGTATTAAGTTTAGTTTCAGGTACCCGCGAGATTTAGGACACCTGGTTAACTGCATACTTGAGCCCTCCTTGAGCCTTGAGCTTAAGCATACTTGAGCCCTCAGAGAGCCTCTGAGGACCGGAAGAGCAACAAGTGCGGTCTCACTTTAAACTGACCTGGTGCCCGAGGATGATTTCCGAAGGTCGTTTCAGTCTGTAACTATTTGCACCATTTCTGACAGTCGCTAGGCTCCCCATAAGCAGCGTCGCGCGTTTGAGTCCCGTTAGCGTATTAGAGTAGAACAATAAGTACAAAGTTTAGCGCCCAACAACGTAAAGAGCGCGTACTCGTCACAGGTTTTCCTTTTTTATTCTATGGAAACTTTCCAAATGATCTAGATCTACCACTAACGTGTCGTCCTTCCTGCCATCCAAATAGAGACCTTGTAGTGGAAATTCGTTAGGTTTATACGTAATTAATCCAATGTCCTACAAAATACTTGATGCGATTTTAGCGGTAGCTGTATCAGAAACTCCATAACTATCGCTCAATATTTCCTCTAATAATCAGGGGTTTTGTTACAAATGCAATTAACAGACACGGGGCATTTGCAAGCTAATACGTCAAAAAGCAATGAGCATTTTTGTTTAAACTCGTTAATTTTCTGCTTAAACGAATGCAAGTTCTGAATAATTGTTGCTTTTATTTCTAACTTTAAGCTCCAAGCCGTATTTCGCCTGTGAACAACAACGAATCACGTCCTCTTCAGTACAGCCATAGTATATCACCGTTAAGTCACAAAGTTACACAAAAATGTCTTTACACAAAACGCAAGATTGAAATAAATGCAAATGCCATAATAATAACTAGAAGAGCGTACAGAAAACACATCAAACTGCAGACTGACAGAACAATGGCGCGGCACGGAGGCGACGTAGTACGTGAGGGGAGCGTCGTGATCATTGATCCGAGCGTGAGAAATTGTTAGATTTTACAGCTGTTGCACGAGCGGAAGACTTTAACCGACTTGAACCATTCTTTGTCTAAATCATTATCGGTTCGAGTAAGAGTCAATCGGTTCGGTTCGAGTTATTACAAATAAGATAAAAAAATTTCGTAAAAATGTGAGTTTTTCCAAATTTTGTTAAACTTTAGAGCACATGCACGGGCGGAAGGTATAAACAGATTTTATTTCTTTTTTAGCCCTTTTTAATCTCCGAAATTCGCAACTTTTAAGCGGTATTGCGACTTAAAAAAAATTTGCCCACCCTAATTGTTTCGGCTCACCCTAATGTGGATAGCTATGGTGATGATCATAAACTTCTGAACTAGTGAAATTATTGAGCGGCAAAAGTTTCATTCAGTTGTACATCACCTCTTGAGTTTTTTTTAGCTAGTTTTCACTTCTACTTTACTAAAATAAATAATAAGCGAAACTAATCTATACAATATTTTTCCAAATATTTTGATCCACAATTGGAAACAATTTCGCCAACATGCAATCCAACGATGGGATCATGGACACAAAGAGTGAGTAGCTTCTGGATGATCTGAATCAAAGATGTATGGAAAACTATATTCCTTATGAAAGTTTTTTTAATTAGCGAGTATACAGTTTTGTTCAAAACACCAACAAATCGATGACTTCTAGTTTTTGTGTTTACTTGATTAGACGCGATCTTAATTTCACTGACAGGTTATTATGTTACAATTCTACGAACGCTTACGAAATTCGATTCCTGAGGCTACATAATATCATACGTTTACTGTCAGTCAGGCGTTAGATAAATCTCACATTCGGTGCATAGTTTCTAAAAGTTGATTGCGTTCGCACTGGAATAATTATGAAAAAATTAAAACTCGAAATATTCCAAAAATTTCATATTTGACACGTCGATGTAAAACAGCGTTAATCAATTAATTATTTGACATGTATCGGGATCACGATCATTCCTTCATCAGAACAAAACAATTTGAAATAAATCAATTACAAAAGATGACTTACCTGTTTCTTGTAAATATGAAAAAGAAACATGTAATTCACCTTTTGTAATTAATTAATTTCCAATTTTACTACTAGCTTTTTGATTATAAACAGTTCTGATGGAGGGATGATCGTTATAACCGAAACATGCCAACTAGATATTTGATTAACGCATTTTGCATCTACGTGTCAATTTAGTATGGAATACAAGTTGGAATACGATTGAACATATTCGAAAATGATTACTAAGTCAACATATTATTAAGCAGATACTTTGAACCTATAATTTCCATCAGCTTATTACTACATGTCAAAAGGCCTCCCAACATAATCTGCGTTGAACAAGATTTTCAAACGTGAGGTCTCTGCAAGACCTGTTTAATCTTTGCTTAAACTCAAATAGCAGTTGCGACTTCACTGAGCCATTGAAATTTTTACACAACTACTTGAATGCTGGTCATTATTACTTACGACTTTTTCCAAGCTTGATTTGTCAATGATGTGCTTGCTAGCGATCATGTCATCGAAAACACATCTTAGATCAAAAGAAACTGCTAGTAAATAAATTTCACTGGTAAATAGTTTGTGTCTTATACTTGTCTCACATTTCCATTGGCTTAGAGAAGAGATTCCTGAAATTTTTTTCTAATTATTAACCTTAAATTTTAGTATAGTATTAAATAGATGGAACTACTTCTATTTATCACAAGTTCGGATGGGTAATTCACCAGGTTGTAGTGAAGTTGCTCCAAATGCCGATAATCTTCAACATCCTGAACACCTGTTGATGATTTTGCAAATGTTTGGTGAAAGTCTACTCCAGCCGGATATAAATACGTTCAAATCGAGTTTGGCTGCATTAGAAAATTTAAATTCCAAATGGAAACTCTATCATAAGGTAATATTTTACCACCAAAATATTATATTAGAAATAATACTATACATATACATTTATATTACATATTCATTCAAATAATACTATACATTCATATTATAAATAATACTATACAATAATATACTACATATTCGGTAATATTATACGATTAAACATGAATATAGTAACTTTATTTCTAGAGCCGAAAGTTAACTGATATTCCTAATGACTTTTGGCCCTTTGTTAAGTGTAAATACCAAACCTCACGCATACATACAACCTGACATAGCAAGAATAACGAATTATCTCACCCACAAGATATGGTAGACTCTTTTGCAGAATTATTTAAAAGTGTTTACAATGACGATTCTTCTACTGCTGAGGAGGTTCTAAGTACGAATATAAATCATGCAAAGTTTGTCATTCCTGGATTAACGGAGGAGGAAGTGCTGCGAGCTCTAAAATCGCTTAAAAGCAGTTTGACTCATGGATCTGACAAAATTCCCTGATTTCTTCTGCGTGACTGTGCTTCAATTTTATGTCAACCAATTCTAAGAATTTTTAACTTGTCTCTGAATATAGAAACTTTTTCCTCTGTGTGGAAATTAACTCGCATATCTCTCATAGATAGATAGCTAGATAGACATTTATTTGCATGAGTCAACAATACATTTTCAAACAGTTAATATGAAATATGATCACATAAAAAATAAATATTACAATAAAATATTGCAATAATAAGTATAAAGACATACTACAAATATATGATTGAATGTATGTATACTCAGACCACAGGCTAATACTTAATAGCAGAAAATATATCTACTATTTTGCATTAAGATCAAAAAATTCCTTAATGCTATAAAAACAGCGCGAAATAACAAAGTCTTTGTGGAATATTAAGATAGGAAAAAGAGTGGAAGCAGATCACTTTCCGATTGAGGCAGAATGGTTAAAGTTATTCGGTTAAGGAAAAAGATAAAATTATTATTTTTATTATTTAATGTATTAGAACAGGATAAATTGTTATGGATAGTAAATCGTGCACGATTAAATATAATTATAAAATGAAGGTACTAAGTTCTTTTATTGTTTGAAAATCCACGTTTTTTTCTTGAAAATACACTAATTAGTGGTCGTTTATCAAATGATATTTTTGTAAATGGAAAAATATCTTTCCATTTACTAAACATTCCTAAAAGTTTCGATATTCCTTTATAAAAAGTACGTATAATAACAAAAATTTGAAAAAAAAAGGTTGCTTTAACCCATTTTTTTCAAAATTACGGGGATATAAAAAACTGTGAATTAAAAGGCTAATTCCTACTAGAAGAAACAAAAGTTTCAAAAATCAGAAATGAGAAAGCTAAATGATGCCGCATTTGATCTGGAATGCTCCAAATATGAGATTTAAACCATGAAATGTTATTTATACATTAAGTAGAAGCTAGTGAGAAACTCAAAACACAACGTTGAAAACGAATTATATTTCTGAATTTTTAAATATAATAATTTTTCTAACGCATAGTTGGGCAATAGTAAATGCTAGGAATTATTAATAGATCATAGATATTACATTTATATTATATTTCAAATAAATATTAGCTTTTTACTTGTTATTTCATTTTTCAGACTCTTTTCAAAGAACAAATGTTAACACCGTTTTTGACTGTGTTATTGAATTGTTTGTTGGAAAAGACACACTATTTGCTCACAGATGATATTTTATTGGCGACTTACAATATGGCGGCTGTTGATTTTCATGGATTCCATAATACATTCCTGCTGCACTTTTTAGAGAGTATTGTCGGCCTTACACAGGACCAGAAGCAAAATCTCAAAGATAACTTTACAGATGAAACGGTGAGTTTGACTGTAGTTTGTATTTGTTAAAAAAAACATATTTTTGATTAAATTATTCAAGAACAGAATGAAATTAGCTGGCTTCTCTTTTTAACGCATGGTTTTTTTAAAGTAAAAGAAAAAATAATTTTTTAGCTATTTTGCCAGTTACTTTTATGTTTTTTAAGTAAACCATATCATCAACGTAATTAAGAAATTAGAGAATATCAAATTTGAATTAATGGTATTTACCGTATTAGCCCGAAGTTAACGCGACCTAGACTTTAACGCGACACCCAAATTCTTGATAAAGATATTTAGAAAAAATATATAATCCGAATTTAACGCGATCCACTCATTTTCATAAATGTATTGAAAAAAAATAAAATTCAATCAAATAAGCATTGTTTTAAAAATAGTTAATAACACAGCTTACACTGAAATCAATAAAATTTGGTAAGTAATGTAAAACAAAATTAATATTAGGTAAGTAACGAGGTACCTAACCTAAGTGAAAGAAAAAAAAGAAAGGTATCCTCATCGTGCAGCGGTATTGTTCACGCTTTAAGTCTTCCACGAAATGTTATCTTCAGACCTATCTAAATTAATGGAGATGCAGTACTTCTTGAAACCTTTAACTATCGATTCAGGTAAGATTCTGCCAGCCGGTGGCAACTCATTCGCCTAAAACTTAGATTAAGGGTTTTGGTATTTTTCCTGAAGGTGTTAATGGGCGATTGCCCGCTAATAGCCAATTGCTGGATTCTTTTCGTAAATTATCTGTAAATGGTTTATTAACAACCACATTGAAGAACTTGCAGCGGGGATGTCATACCAACCGGTATTATTACAAGATCTTAGTTTAATGCCTCAATTTTTTCCTTAAAACGTGACGTAAAATGCATCAAGGATTAGCGTGGAACGAGTGTTTCTCAGATAACCTGGCGTTGTCCCCATATCACATTCAACCAGTCTAATCCCAATTCCTTTGTCATCCAACTTTTTTCTTGGGTCCGAAAAATGATTCCTGAATGTAACTTTTCTTTGGGCACTGTTCAATATAACGTAAGGTCGAAGTTTTTGGCCAGCAGCAGTAGTAGCAGCAAGCATAACAGTAATTCTGGAGTGTTCGTAACCAATTTACTCAATAAGACCGGTTTTTTACTTTTCTTATTTACCATAAGGATGAAATGCATGTCAAAATAGACTGGTGTTTGGCCTGCATGCGAATAAGCCAACAATTTTTTACTAAAGTCGCCAGCAAGTTTTTGTGCAAGAGTTGTTTGCCGTACTAGTGATAAACGTTACGTTTCATCATTGTTCTACACCAACCCATACTTGCTTCAAAATTCTTTTTAGGAATGTTTAAATCACCAGCCTCTTCTAACGCTTTCAATTTTATAACTTCAAGGAACATAGAGCACCCTGCATTTCCGTTTTTTATTACGAATTTTAACATTTGCTGCTTAACTGCATTAAACCTTCCTGTTTTGGCTCCACTAAAAGATTTTCTTGAGGAATTTACATTCCTATATTTCGTTACTTTTTTTTTTCTCCAGAGACGAATATTTACTCTGGAACTCCGTATATCCTTGAAGCTCTCAAGTTGTTCGTTCTCTCTGCCTCGTTTGCAACCATATCTTTAAAATTCGTATCATAGGTTCTCCTGATACCTTTATTTATTTGTTTTCTCAAAACTACTATTGTTTTTTCTCAACACACAGCGCGAGTAATAATAGTAGTATTGAGAAAAAAGACTCATCAAAGAGACAAATAAATAAATGTATCTCATTCGCTTCTACCCCATTCACAGAACTTGGGTAGAAGTGTGGGCGTCACTTTATTCTTAACCTATCATGAACATATACCCATTTGGGATTATACCATATCATTATCATATACCATATCATTAGGAGGGTACTTAAAATACACTCTTCTTTTATTGTAAGGAACGATTTTTTTGTTAACAACTGAGGAAGCATATTATCCATCCTTTTCTTGGAGTTGTGACACCTTTGGTGCCCCGGCAGGTTCATAACATAGAGGTAGAGTGGAGGCATAGGGCTACTAATAAGAAGAGTTGTTACATTCCATTACCAAATCTCGAGTCAATTTTTAGCATGAAATAATTAGACAAAAAATATCACGTTATATTCGGGCTAATACGGTATTTATAAATGTACCTTTATTTAATCTATTAAATTATTATTTATATATAACTTAGTTCCACCTAGAATTTTAAAATGCCTCTTACTCTTACTCTTTCTAAGTAAACACAATTTGACAATTCAAGATGGCGTCCGGCGTATGTGCTATATGCCCTGACGCTCTCTTAAAATACAACGATGTAATGAAGTGTAAATTGTAAAGTGTAAAAGTGTACACAAAGTGTAAATAAGTATTCACATAGGATGTGTCAAGTTAACTATTGAAGAACTTGTGGATATGAAATCTACCGCAAAAGTAAACTCATGGCAGTGTGTTGTGTTTTAATGAAAGTGAGGTTAAGGATCAGACACAAGATAGTGAAATGAACACAAACGACAACGCAGAACAATTCAAGGAGTTCGCCATGAATTGTAGTGCTAACGAAGTGTTAATCTACGCCAACACGGTGCAACTTAATCAAAAATCATCACCCAACACCTCTCCCGATATTTCATTGCAAGCGGTCAGTAACAACACAAGTAAAGGATATGAACTTGAGAATAAAATTGCTATCCTACAAGATAGAGTAGAAAAACTATTGATAAACTAGTAACGGAGCATGAAGAGTATAACAATTATCAGACTCTCCTGCAACAAGGCAACTATTTGTTAAATACCTATCAGATAACATAAAACATCAACTGGCTGAAGTCCGCAACCAATTGTCAGCGCAAATAACAGGTAATAGAGGAAATAGTAGGGATTTAAAATGTAATGACAGTACATTATCTCGTCTGAACGTACCAAAACAGAACTATTCAAAAAATCTTACAACTTTAAGTGCTGATAACAAGAAAAAATGAGGAACACCACCAGTAACTCAAAAGAGTAATAATAAAAATGTAAACAAAAGTCAAATTGGCACAAAGGTGATTGCGACTAAAAGTAGCCAACTGGCTGAATCAAAAACGTCAATTAACGCAACAACGGTGCCAGACCGGCCATTGAGACAGATAATAACGAAAACATTAATGTCGACAACTATGTGAACACTGTTGCCATACAACAAAAATAAAAAGGATGAACCCAAGATCGCTTTGCAGTCGTTACGAACATAAAGAAGAGTAACGCAATAGACTCTGCAACTGGAAATTACAAACCAAAACTTTCAAGCGGCACGTTAATAAAGAAAGCATGGCTATATGGTAAAGGATTATAACTTGATGTGACTAGTGAGCAACTACAAGAACATCTAAATAAAAATTACACCAGAAACGGTTTTGACTGAAAAGATTATAACCAAACGCGGAAACTCGAAATTTGCCTCTTTCAAAGTAGGAACACCATTCACAGAACTTGAGAAACTACTAAACAAATAACTGGGAAACAGGTATTGTCGTCAGTAGGTAACATTCTTTAATTGAGCAACAGTGGAAAAAGAAACAAAAGTGAAAGAAGCGGTGAATCAACTAGGTAACTCATATGCAAAATAATACTAAACTGAACCTATGCGAAATCATCAATATAAAACTAATGTACACTAATATCGCCTCTTTGACAGTGACGTTTAATAAATTTATTTCCGTTGCACCAGTCTCTGTACCTCATGTAATTATGATATCTGAGACATGGTTAAATACTGACATACGTGAGAGTATAGTATATCTTCCCAACTACTCGCTTACTAGAGCAGATCGGAAACACAAGAGGAGATGGTGTATGCATATACCTAATAAATGATCTTAGCTAAATGACATAAGCTTAATATATTAAGTGCTGAGGATCTAAGCGAAGGCTCGAGCGAAATACTATACGTTAGGGCAAAATACGGTTAAAATGAATTTAATTTAATATGTATCTATAGATAGCCCAATAACTCACCACCCTCCGATAAAACATTGACGGATAAAAAATGTAATTTCTTAGAACATAAAAATCTCATTGTTTTTGATGATTTTAAGCTACCGCAAATAAACTGGTCGCAAAACATGATCACTCAAAACAATTGAATATTTTCAATTTCGAAGCAGAATATTTTTTTCGATTCATATACTAACAGCCATTTATGTCACATAGTAAAAGAACCAACAAGTCGTGCTAACGTGCTAATAATAATCCATTAACACTTGACCTGCTATTCACAAATGACAAGAAACTAATAACTGACCTCGATATAAAATCGCACATAGGAAATAGCGATCATTGCATAATTGAAGCCAACGTACAAGTTTCCATACATAAGACCAACTGCAAAACCAAGCACGTTCGCAACTTCAACAAAACAAATTATGCCAATATATGTCACTATCTGTCCAGCTCTGAGCTAAATAGCTACCTAAAATTGTCAAATGCTCTAACAAGTGCGATAGAGCAATATGTACCAGAAAAAACTGTAATGGAACACGCACTAAAATCCAGGTTAAACTTAACGAATATAAAGCTTACGCAAACGAGGAGATACACATGGGGTTATTACAAAGCAGTGAAGACAGCTGAAGCGTATGCGGCATATCGAAACATGTGCAATGAGGTTACGTTAGGAATTAGGTTAGAAAAAAGGAATTATGAGAAATCAATTCTTTATGATAGGAATAAATTTTTCGACTACATTTCAATCACCATAAGCTCTAAAGTGAGATCAATATCACTATGTACTGACAACCAGTCTGAACCAACCACAGACAGCACATTAATAGCGGAAAACTTTCCCAAGCAGTTCCTTAGCGTCTACTCTCAGGAAACCTATGGTTCCCTACCATACTTACCGAGAATGGCAAATTGTATTGATTCAGTTGATATACAGCCCGCAAAAGTACAACAAAATTTAAACAACCTAAAGACAAACACCAGTCCGGGACCGGATAACATAGTAACCGTGTTTCTCCAAAAATGCACAAGTGCAATTTGCTCTCCATTATCTGAAGTTATTATCGACTCCTTGACCAAAGGTGTAGCACTCGGTGAATGGAGAAAAGCTACAATTATGCAAATCTATAAAAAAGGTGATAAAACTAAAGCCGAAAAGTACTGGAAAATAATAACTGTAGATATCACCACATTTTTACTTGAAAACGGCACACTTGAAGAATCGCAACATGGATATCTCATTGGGCAATCTGTCACAAGCAATTTGCTTTTAGCACTAGACGAGTACACTACTAAATTTGACGCAGGTGAGTTCATGGACATCATATATCTGGTTTTTGAAAAAATATTCGTCGAAGTGACGCGAAAAGATTACGGTACAAGCTAGATGCAATGGGAATCAGAGATAACCTTCTCACATGGATTCGAAGTTTCTTAACAGATCGTACTTACCAAATTCGTGTCGAGAGCAGTTACTCTACAGAACATAACATTCTGGTGAATTCTGCACAAAATTTACGATTGGACGCAACTTTAGCTCTTGCTATTAAACGCTGGTAAATGTAATGTCTTGCATATGGGTACTCCCAACTCTGAAAAATGTTATATACTTGCTGGTGAACCAATGAAAGTAGTAGCATCGCAAAAAGATCTTGACATTACAATAAGCACAAACCTGAAATGGAAGTAGCATATAAACAGAGTTGTAAAGAATATATATATAACGAAGAAACACTTATAAACACCCAATATAACATCTAATGCTTTTTTAACTATTTACAAATCATATATTCGTTCTATATTGGTATATGGTCAGGAATCCATATTCATGAAAGACATAGAGACTCTAGAACGTGTCCAGAGAAGACCAACCAATCTACCAGCTGAGATTAGGAATCTATCATACGAAGAGAGATTAGCGTTCCTGAAGCTTCCGTCCCTAGTAGAATGAAGAACTCCCGGAGACCTGATCGAAACCTGTAAGATATTAATCGATTACTACAACTGTACTTTAGAGTGCATATTTAGGAGGACCACAAACATACGCTTCGTGGCCATAGCCTCAAACTAAGTACTGCACTCTGTCGACGCAATCCGAGGAAACGCTTTATTACCAACAGAATACTACCACAATTGAACTCGTTGCTAGACGACGTTCTTAACGACACATCGAAAAATAAGTTTAAGAATGGACTACACTGTATATAGTGCGTGATTAAAATAATATTGCAGCTCTCGTCAACTCTGTTGCCTACGCTGCAATAAAATTACTAATACTAATTTCATGAATACAAGTATGTGTATCTTTCAAGTAACAAATGATTGATTGTGGGTTAGTGTGGTTAATATGAATACCATCTTCGCGTAGTAAAAGTTTTTTTTATTATATTTTGCCTTTGATAACAATGAACTTGATTAATTTAATTTTTTTTTTATTTATAGGATACACCAACTTTTGTTCAACATATTCAGAGATTTGTAAATGACCTACGTAGTTTTAAAATATTTAATTCTAGTTTACCTCCAGAATCTGTGTTATTAACGTACTGAATGCAATTTGTTCTAATTTACATATCTCCTTTTCGTTTTACTTCAAATTATTATTGGTGACAAACATTTAACTGCAACTGAATACATGCTATATATTATTGCTAAAGTGTAAAATATTAATTTCAGTTATGTAAAAGGATACGGTATATTCTTTTAAACAAGTAGGATGTACTAGTTAAACCAGAGGACAAATCTGATTAATCAATAGAAAGAAATCTTTTCATTATCAGCCCTTGTATGTCTTCATCACCTAAAAGATTAGCTGAAATTGATTCCTCTTTTCAATTGCCTTTAACTTTTTCATTTGAAAAATGTTATTGTAATACTATTTTTTAACAATGAATTACATTATGGTTATATGGAATTAATTTGATTTGGGTCAGCTTATCTGAGGGAGAGCTGAATAACTATTAACTAAAAGGAAACTTACCTATTTCACATCTTTATCTGTACATTCCATTCAAACATTTCATTTGTGAAAAATGATAACTTTATCTACGCATTGCCATTTTTGATTAGTATTTTACAGATAATTGCTTGTTTTTAAAACATCTAGATTTGCAGATTTACCTATGACAAATTCTTATTTTGTTTCTGTTCCAAACAAGTTAACTTGTCAACATCTTTTAGTAATCATTCTTACTGTAAATAATTTCAGTTACCCTAGTTTCACACCTGAATTTTAAAGGCTTATCACGGACATTTTATAGAAACATCCAAATTTGTTTTTATTTAAAATATATTTCTATCAAATATTCTAGAACAATGTTTCTCGAACGGTAGGCAAGTTTTCGAACAATATTGCATAAATCTAGAAAATCCCAAAATGTTTGTTATAATTTTGTTTGCTTCAAACACAGTACATTACAGCTTTGAGTTCAGGTTCGCTATGGTCGAATTCTACTGTATTTTCAAATTATTTTTTTTAAATATAGTTATACAAGATTTTGAGTTCAGAATAAGATTTCCTAACACTAAATTTGTTTTTTATCAGATATGAAGATATGTGAATATTTGTTTTACATACTTATTTCACATTAATTAATGTTTTAATAAATGATGCAATTTGTTTTATATTTTTACTTCAAATTATTATTACTATTTTCTTTTTAATATAGAGATATTATGTAGCTTGTAAAATTATAAGTTTCCATTTTTATATTCTATATTATTTAATAAATTATTGTTTAATATGTTCCTGTTTAATTCGAATAGTGTTTAACTTTAATTTTTATTCATGCTTTGATATTGATGATTGAAACTAATTTGTTGACTGAATTTTTTATTTTGATTGATACACATTTTTTCTTTTCATACACACTTCGATTTTAATAATTATTTGTTTAATAAGCCAGTCGTTCCATATTAACCGAACATATTCCCCCTGTTGAAATAGTGATTTAAAATCACTAATTTAAATATACAATGTTAAATACAATGAAATAAGCATAATCATAACTTGATGAGTTGAACGGAAATAAATAATTTTTTACTAAATTGAATTATCACTTTGTGGTAAAGAACATAAATTTGTCAAGGCACATATGATGATTCTCTTGGATGTACGTATGCTGACAACTCAGCCAACGCCATCATTAGCTTCACTCAGTTCGAGTGTTAATTGTAGAGTCGGCAAATTTGAATTCTTCATCAATACTAAAGTATAAATCTGAATATTATTTTTATTCAGATCCTATTTTCCTCGAATTTGTAACTCGTGGAGATAATCTCTTTGACATATTTGCCAATAATGTTGTAATTGTTGCATATACTGGTATCGCGATAACTTGGTTACTAATATATATGTTACATCCGGATCTGCTATATTTGTCAAATTTCGTCCAACCATAAACTAGAGTTAACGCTGGAAGGTCGTTCGATAGGGAACACATGGATCGAGAATTTAAAATATCAATTTGGTACAGATGTCATAAATTGTTCATATACTATTTGATTTCATTACTTTAAGTAAATGCCTTTCCATAGATTTTATATTCGATTCCCATAAACCTCCAAAATGTGGAGAATAAGGTGGATTAAAATGCCACGTAATATCTAATGAAGTACTTGCTTCACTAATTTTGGATTTATTTTCAATAAAAAATTTATATAAATTTTTTTATTCTGAATTAGCACCTAAAAAATTCTTACCATTATCTGAAAAAATATGTGCCGCACAAAAATATCGAGCGACAAACCTACGCAAACATGCAATAAAATTTTCAGAAGTTTGACCTGTAACGGCTTCAAAATGAATTGGCGATTTTTGAAAATTTTTAATTTTTGAAATATTTTAAATTTTAGACTTTGCCCAAAATCATATAAAAAAATTTGAGAAATTCCAGATTTAAAATTTTTTAATTAAATTTATAAAAATAGCAAAACAAATGAAAATTGTTTTATTAATTTTGCATCTTGACCACGTTTCTCTTTAATTAAAAATGGACCGGCATAATCGATACCTGTCACTTGGAATGGTAATGATTGGGTAATCCGAGCTTTCTGCAAATTTCCCATTATTGTTTCAGAATATGAAACGTTGCCTTTAAAACAAGCAATACAAGTCTTGACAATTTTCTTTGTCAAGGACCTGGCAGAAATGATCCAAAATTGTTCACGACTGGATGCGAGCATTTTTTGTGGACCTGCGTGCAATAAGCGTTGATGTTCTTCTAAAAGTATTAACTTTGATAATAAATGATCTTTTGGGAGAACAATTTCTAGAAAATAACAATTGCATGGAAATACAATAAGATTCAACCGATAAATACCAAAGACAAGTTCAAGAAATAGTCAATAAACTTAACCTAACAAAATAAGAAAAACTTGAGTTCATCAATGACAACCCACAGGCACCAGGATTAAATCCACTACCAAAACACTCAAGAAGGAAGTACCAATAAGACCACCAATAAATTTTAAAAGTGCAACTTCTTACCACATAAGCAAATTAATAAGCAATGAATTAGAACAAAATATACAACTCGAAAACAAGTATAATATAAAAAACAACATTGAACTAATAGATAAATTAAGAAATAACCAAAAGCACCAAAATATTTTTATTCGATATCACAAATTTATATTCCAACATACCAACAAATGAAACCATAAACATAAAAAAAACTCTTAGAAAACGACACCAGCAAAAAGAAAATCAACGAAATAATAAATGCCTTAAATACCATAATGAAACAAAATTACTTCCAGTTCAACAACAAATACTACGAAATGAAATCCGGACTCGCAACTGGATCACC